>BJCG01001418.1:0-65815 GCA_005406145.1 Prunus yedoensis
AAAGCCATCATCTGATCCTGCTATTTTGAGAACTAGCCGCGACGCCAGCTCAACACAATATGGACTGGGAGGGTCCCAAGCACCCCACGAGAAAGCAGTATTCGGGCAAAACATCATAACCGAAAGTCCCCCAGATTGCACCCTGCTTCAGGAAACTCAATGAACGTACCCGCCATAAGCGGTTGCCGCACACTACTCGAATGCGCACGCGTAGGAACCGCCCTAACATTCGTCCCCTCTGTATGGTCAACGTCCAGCACCTGCCCCAGAACGGCACCAATTTTCTTGGCCACCACAGTAGTCATATTTAGCAACGGAACGCCATGCATCTGAACCCAAAAAGACGCCATGGATGCACCCACCTCCCGCACGTCCTTCCCAGGTTGGATTTCGGAAAGGAGTACCAAATGTTCCTTATAAGACCAGGGCTCCATGTCCTCCAAAACACGAAGCATGTCCCGTTTGCTTGCAAATCGAATTAGAAACCGCCGTTCATCAATCTCTTTTATCGAAACTCCATCTCCCCCATACCATAATTTATCAAAAACCCCCACAAACCCGTCTGAGTATACCGCCTTAGAAGTCAGAACCTCAGCTACCAATGAAAACCGTGAACCTCGCATAAGATCAATTCCATCCCCTGCCTCAATCCGAATCCCACCCCGTTCACGTTCTGACAACCGTAGGTGGTTGCCAAACCTCTTCTCTAGATCCTCCATGCTTCAAATCACCACACCCTTGCTGCCCACGCAAACCAAGTCCCCCCTCGTAGACACCGAAAACCCCCCTACTGTCACTGTAATCCCGCAAGATATTGGCCCACTGTCGAAATTGCAAAGCCAGCAACACATGGAAGCACGGAAGCCCTAGCCGCCTTAAAAAACCCTAGCCGCCGTAGGAACCCTAGCACCTCCTCTCCTTTCGAGAGACTACTAATTCTCTCTCTTAGCCCCTTCTTTATTGCATGTTTGAGTACATGTGTTTATGATTGCTAATTTGGGTATCAAATTTTAATCATTTTTTGGGTTGTGTGTATTCTCTCTATATCAATTAAACTTGTTGTTGTGTTTGGTCACTGAATATGTTGTATCCATATTTGGCATCTTAGTTGTTTTGTACTTGTTTTTGTTTACCTTATCAATAAAATACTATCGCTCTTTTTACTAATAAAAAATTTGTCTTTTAATATTCGACCAAAAAAAAAATTTCCTCTGTTATAGATAATACTTGAAAACTTGAATGACCAGTGACCACCCGCCAATTGTTTTGAAATGGTAAATAGTGGAACAAAAAGTTGATTTGATGTTATTAACAAAGGCTAATCACGGCTCACTTTATGGAACTCGAAATCTTTAGAGATACCCGAAACATCGCCAAACCCCAATTTCTCCAATGAATTAAACAATACCCGCAACCAAACAAATTCCACCAAAATTCTCCGCATAAGAAAAGAACAAAACCAACAAAACACAAAGAAAGAAAAGGGGCCCACACACAGGCCCTTGATGCTTCACTCAGCTTAAACAACAAAAAGACACCAAAGACCAAACCCAGGTGGCTTCACCTGTAATTTTCCTCACATCTAAGCCCCATTCTTATAAACCTCCCCCTCCCTATACTTTCCTCCACTCTCACTCTCTCACTCTCTCACTCTCACTTTACACCCTGCAAACCCACACCTCTCCCGCTCTCTCTCTAAAACCCACCCATAATTTCTCTCTCTAAACCCAAAATCTCCAGATCCGAAACCCACTCACAATGCAGCTCCGCCGGGCCACCGCCGCCGGCGCCCTCCTCCTAACACTAACCCTCCTCACCACCCTCGCCCAAGCCCACAACATCACGCGCATCCTGGCCAAGCACCCGGAGTTCTCGACCTTCAACCACTACCTTACCCTGACCCACCTGGCCGCCGAAATCAACCAGCGCACCACCATCACCGTCTGTGCCGTCGACAACTCCGCCATGTCAGCCCTCCTCACCAAGTCCCCCTCCATCTACACCAAAAAAACATCCTCTCCCTCCACGTCCTCCTCGACTACTTCGGCGCCAAGAAGCTCCACCAGATCACCAACGGCACCGCCCTCGCCGCCACCATGTTCCAGGCCACCGGCTCCGCCCCCGGATCCGCCGGCTTCGTCAACATCACCGACCTTAAGGGCGGAAAGGTCGGATTTACCCCCGAGGACAACGACGGCACCTTCCCCGCCCATTTCGTCAAATCCGTCGAAGAGCTTCCGTACAACATTTCCGTCATCCACATCAGCTCCATCCTCCCCAGCCAGGCCGCCTTGGCCCCGGCACCGGGCCCCGCCGAGCTGAACATCACCGGCATCATGTCCGCCCACGGCTGCAAGGTCTTCGCCGACACGCTGCTCGCCAACCCGGACGCCTTCAAGACCTACGAGGACAGTGTCGGAGGCGGGCTGACCGTGTTCTGCCCGATGGACGAGGCCTTCAAGGCTTTCCTGCCAAAGTTCAAGAACTTAACCAGGGCCGGGAAGGTGGCGCTGCTCGAGTACCACGGCGTTCCGGTGTACCAGTCTATTGCCACGTTGAAGTCCAACAATGGGCTGCAGAACACTCTGGCCACTGACGGCGCTAGCAAGTTTGACTTCACCGTCCAAAACGACGGCCAGGAGGTCACTCTGAAGACGAAGATCGTGACGGCGAAGATCACGGGGACTCTGATCGACGAACAGCCTGTGGCTATTTACACTATTGACAAGGTTCTGCAGCCCAAGGAGCTTTTCAAGGGTGCTTTGACTCCAGCGCCGGCCCCGGCTCCTGAGAAACCGGCCCACGCGCCGAAGAGTTCGAAGAAGAAGACGAAGGACGCACCTTCGCCAGACTCCGAATCGCCCGCTGACTCGCCGGATGATGACCCCGCGGATCAGACTGCGGATGATAGTAATGGAGCCGTTGGGGTTGGAAGGATGGGATTTGGGGGATTGGTTCTCAGCATGTGGGTAGGCTTTTTACTGTTGTAAGTTTTTATTTGAATTTGTTTTCACTGGCAATAAGTGAGATGAATTTGAAATTTTATTGTTCTGTGCGTGGGGTGTGTTGGTTTATTTTTTTAAAATTATGGGGGAATTTGAAGGTGTTATTTTTGTTTGTCGAGTATTGGTATGATTCACATCGACTCTATATATACACTTCGGATGTTTCAGTTATTTTTATTTGGGATGT
This sequence comes from Prunus yedoensis, assembly GCA_005406145.1. Classification (NCBI taxonomy): domain Eukaryota; kingdom Viridiplantae; phylum Streptophyta; class Magnoliopsida; order Rosales; family Rosaceae; genus Prunus; species Prunus yedoensis. The sequence goes on from BJCG01001418.1 coordinate 3,193, forward strand.
TTTTAATTATTATTTTATTGAATTTTTGGACAATGTCTTTATAAGTTTCAGCCACTTATAGCTAATGTGAATGATTCTAATTTGTTACTTTTATTTTGCATATGCTTAAAAATTGTAAGAGTTTCTTAATTTGAATTGTGAAGACAAGTTTGAAATAGAGAAGCATTTGTGAATGGAAGTGTCTATTGGAGTATTCTGAAATGCGGGTAAATGCAGAGGCTCGGAATCTTGTGTTGTTGGACTTGAGATGCGATTTATTTACGTATGTCATTTTATATGGTTGTGTAATGTTGGATTTGGTGAAGCTTGTTGTTGACAATGGATCTTGACCTTTATTTGTCCCTAAATTCCTTTGATAATGTATAAATATGATTGATTTGGTAGCTACCAATGTAACAAATCGATGCATCCAAAGTCTTGTGTTCAAATCCCTCAATTCGGAATCAAGGCATACCAATATATACATTATCAAAACAAGCAGCCTAACTTATAATAGCTTGATGAGAGAAGTGATTTTCTTTTGGACAAAGAAGCAAGAAATAAGAAAGAATTTTATTTTCAGGATGAAAAGAAAAGAAGTTTCTACAAAGGAAAGTGGGTGATCATCTTTTCAATGATTTGAATTCTGGTATGCTCGATGGTGATAGTGAGAGAAAGAAACATGGAGACCTCATGGACGATGAGCTGCCTCCCAATTTTTGTGTCAGCCTCAATGGCCTTATCACATCCCCATTCCCTTTAAAAGCGGTCACATGATCCCAACCACAAACCTACTAGTCGATGCAAGGGTTCAATAATGTGAGGCAGTTTCCAGAAAAAACACAACGAAAGCTTGTCTGTCCAACACACCAGGGATTAGGGAAGGAACATTATTTACTGGTTGCAAAACAACTAGAAACAGTTGTCCAAATGCAACAGATGATTTGGATGTTAAGAGGTCGAATTCTGTATCAACATAGAAAACATAGTCAAAAAGAGTCACCCAATCGTTTAACAAATTTTTACATTCTACAAAGAAAAATGATTTCTCTGCTAAACTTGACTATTTGTTTTGGATTTTGAGTTTAGTATTTAGACCTTTTCACCTCTTTATGTGAGAGTTTTTATTGTATTATTATGGTTTGGTTTTTTTTTTTTTTTTTACCTTAAACTTTTATCTATTTTTGGTTTATCTGAGTTCACTCTTAGTTGGGGTGCCTATTGTCACGGGATGAGTGTGCGACACGGCGCGGCAGAAGCAAAACACAAATTTCGCTCGCACAAACACACCCGTTGAGGCCCAGGACACTTTAGGGATCCAGTTAGCCTTCTCCCACTTCATGATATTCATGACTCTCACAACTCCACGAGAGGTTCACCATCATGTGTCGTCTCCCATAGGCGCCAAGCCCCATAGCTAGACAACGAGTCACACTTCCTTGTGACAACACAATCACCCCGCATGCGGCAACGAACCCTCAACGCCCATACATCAAGCGTTGCATAAGACACGTCAACTGCATCGACCACGTCGCATGCCAAACTCGTAACTCACTCATGTCCAAGTCAAGACATAGCAATCCAACACACCATCGGTTTACCCACACTTCTGTTGGTCATACCATTAGTAACCACGATAGCCCACATCCTCAAGCTATCCGCGCAAGCTGTCACACTTGCATGTCGCCCAAGCCTTGGCGACATATGTATTCCGAATGTCCCACATAACCATCTATGCATTGCATGGGGTCGCAACCCATGCGTACCGGCATCCGAATATCTTCCTTCCATCTTGGACAAGGCCGAACCCAAGCCAAGTCCATTGAGTCTTGTCAAATGCCTCGCTAGCCAATGACATAGCGAATGTCATACGTTGACCTCACTCTTTATAATGATGCGCAAAACGAACGGCCCCGTGTGTTCGTACTGTCCTCGGGAATTCCTTTCCCTTGGAGACATAAATCATCCTTCAATAATCGTATGCCCGCCCCTATGACTATCTCCAATGTCATAAGGATGCTCGCTTAGTGCCACAAGGGTGTAAGCACCAGCGGTGGTGGAGAGCATGACACCATGTCACCCCCCTATATAGCATTTTATGCATTTAGCCTTCTGCCAGGAGGGAACATCACCTATGCACGATGAGTCATAATTGAGCATAAAATTCATACGAACTCCGAATGGCGAACCGTTAGTTGCGTTGCATGTATATCGACATCACGAACGTCCCAGTATTTTTAGCTTCCTTAGATTCCTCCCGTAAACTTTGAAAATACCCAAAATACCCTTCAGCAATGCAACCCGGCCAACACAAACCATTCTAGCTCTTAAGCTCTCGCCCTTCCACACTTAGACTACCTCATAAGTGCATGGATGTCCCAATGGAGTCACGATAGCACACGCTCAAGTGTGATCCGTGACACTATGCAAGAGTTTCTTGGATCTTGCGTGATCATTAGTAGAGGAGCCCCAGATTCTCTTAATTTTGATGTTAGATTGCTATGTTATTGTAATAGCTCTTTGTGGCTAGTTTGTATTGGCCCTTTGTGGCTAGTGACTTTTTTGTCTGAGTTATGAATGTAATCCCAAAATTTATCAAAAAAGAAAAAAAAAAAAGGTTAATTCCAATTTAGTACCTTGGACTTTCATGCATAAAGCATGTTAGCACCCTTGTTTTTAATTTCAACATTTAAGTATTACTTTTCAAAATTGTTGCAATATGATTATGTAGTAAGGTTTATTGTAAAAAAAATCCATTAAATTATGATGTGGTATATGTGGGGCCTACTTTTATTCTTAAGTGGATAAAACATGAGTTCGAGCGGTAAACTCATAAAAGAAAAAAAACTAGGGTCACAAATTCTGAGACTTGTGGCTTGGAGTAGAATTTGTGTTATAGTTCTATTTTAGATCGATGCACTAGATACTAAGTTATATCAGGTTTGATAAGAGTTTAAATTATTGAGGCTCAAAACCTTGTGGAATAAGGAAAGTTTTAAAGCCAATTAAAGATGTCCTATTTATTTCGTTACGCGTGAACCGTTGCTTAATGGGCTTAGAGTGTTAGTCAAGTCAGCCCTTGGTAATGAGTAGAGACAACTTGACTTAGCCTATATAAGCTTAAGATCATGCTCTTTCACATAAACTGTTTCAACTATCTCTCATGCATACACAAAATGCATAATAAGTTTAAACAACTAAATAGTCAAAATGGTAGAAATTATTTAATAATAAAACTGTCAACCAAATAACATCCTTAAATGCAAATCTCTCAATCGAAAAAACAGTAAATTAAAGATACTAGAAACTATCAAAATGGGAACAAGACTCCCACTAGATTGCAACATCAAAGCTAGGAATAATCTCATGCTCTAAACATGTCTCAGAAAAGGCTGTGCAGGTAGAAAGGTAAACAAATCTGCAATCATATCTTAAGTTATGATATGATTGATATGATTGAACATGACTAGTTTGTTTTGAAGCCAATTAAAAGGGTCCTATTTATTTCCTTTTGTGTGATGTGCTTAGAGTGTTAGTTAAGTCGACCCTTGGTGAGTAGAGATGACTTGATCAAGCCCTATATAAGTTTAAGACCCTACTCTCATCAGACACATTCTCTAACCCTAATCTTATCATAAAGAGAGAGTTGAAACAGTTTCTGTGAGAGAGCAGAAGTCTTAAGTCATACATGTCTTTTGCTCATTTTGCTGCTTGTGCGATTGAATGAGTTCTGAGATCGTGTACTCAAGGAAGATGATGCTAAGTATGTCTTCTATGTATTTTAGGTTATGTGAAAGATCATGAACACTTATATAGAAATCTAACAGTTGTATCAGAGCACATGGTTATTCACACACAAGCATGCCTATTGCAATTTATTTTTCGTTGATGCCATGACTGTTTTGGTTATGTTTAAAATTTTGATGATAGTTTAAACTTGTTTTCTAAATACTATGAATATTAAAAAATCTTGAAAAAACATGTTTAAATTATTTTTCATATCTTCAAATTTTAAACCTGTTTTTGACCTACTAGATGACCTTAAAACCCTAAAAATGGCCTTATCTCACAACCAAGTAGTAAGTTTTGTTAGTTACGACATTCCCTATTCAGAAATGTATAATGGGTCGAAAACGGACATCGAAAACCCCTAAAATACCATTCACGATAGAAAACACTATTCACAGGAATTTTAGGGTTTTCTCTTAGATTGTGTTTTGTTTGGTTATTTATAGTGCTAGATAGGAACTGGTGTTTGTTATGAGAATCAACAAATTTTTTCACAACAAAACCAAACCTAAATAATCAAACCCTAAAGAAATAACCAAAATTGCATCATACCTAAATTACTTGATAAGTTTCTTCAACACACATAATCTATCTTGTAATCTATTTATGATGGCACAAAATAACACATACTTTGTTTGTAAGCTATAAGTAATCTCTTACCAGAAAGGTATGATACTTAATTAAGGAAGCTTGCATATGTTATTTGTTAGTTTTGTGAATTAAAGTTAAATTGAAAAATTATTTTATCTTAACAAATTGAGAATCAGTTTCTTGAAAAGTACTTATACTTCCTTTTGCAAATCCTTAAAGCTTTGAACACTCCCTCAATCAATTTCTCACAAATTGAAACTCTCATTGGATTGAACTTCAAAAGATGGAAATTCGATATTGAAGTTGCTCTTGGCATGAATGATATCGATTATTCTATCACCCAAGACGAGCCAACCAGACTCGTTGCGAATTCCCCTATTGAAGTGAAAAGGGTGCATGAAGCTTGGAGGATGGCGAATAAGAAGTGTCTTTTGGTTACGAAGAAGACTATTTTGAAAGCTGTTTTTGGTGGCGTTGAAGTGCCAAGCAATTTATGGAATCCATTGAAAGGAAGTTTAAGGAATCTGACAAGGCTGAAACTCAGAACCTCATGTATAGGCTGGCTAATACGAAGTATGAAGGAGGGAGTGTGAGAGAACATCTCATGGGACTCATGGATATTGCTACCAAATTGAACAGACTGAAAGTACCTATTGATCTGACTTATCTAATGCACATTGCACTAGATTCTCTACTTTATGATCAGATGAAATTCACCTATAACACCCTGAAGGAGGATTGGACAATGGATGACCAGATTACAATTGTTGTTCTTGAGAAGAATAGGACACAAGCTTATGGTGATGTTGTTAACATGGTCACTACCAAGAAGTATGAGAATAAGGGTGCTGCAAAATGGGAATTAAAGAAGTAGAATCAGTCTCAAAAGAACAGCCCGCTTGGCGTGACCCCTACTACTGAATTCAAGTGCTATTTTTGCAAGAAAAATGGTCACATGAAGGATCTGTAACCGTTACAAGAAGTGGTCCGAGAAGAATCAAGGTAATAAAGAATTGGTTTTAGTGAGTTTTAAGTCTAATTTAATGGATGTTCCTTCTAATTCTTGGTGGTTAGATACGGGTGTCTTGATTCATATAGCTCATAATGTGCAGGAATTCACAAGAAGGAAGGAGCCAATAAAGTATGAAGTTAAAGTGTTCGTAGGGAATGGAGAGCAAGTAGATGTGGAAGCCATTGGAGTTGTTAACCTGGAATTGGATTCAGGATTTATTTTAGAGTTGGATGATGCAGTTTTAGTACCCTCAATGAAGAGGAATTTAATTTTTGTTTCAAGATTATCAAGACTTGGGTTTTTATTTTATTTTATTTATAATTTAATAAAGATGGCTTCACATTATCTCAAAATTCCAATGTTCTTGCTACTAGCTTTTAGATTATACTGTCTCAACTGCAATAAAGATTGTGAAGTTTTAATGGTTGAATCAAGTAAGAAAAGGATTAGAAGTGAGGAACATTCATTAGGTAATGACATACACGTTTAGGGCACATTTCAAAAGAATGAATGAAAATTCTTGTTAAAGAACAAGTCTTGCCACCATTGACTTTCGGTGATGATGATATTTGTATTGAATGTGTTAAAGAAAAACTCACTAAGACTAAAAAGAAAGGTGCAACTCGCAGTAGTGATCTTTTAGAGATCATCCATACTATTTGTGGACCATTCCCTCATCAAACAATTGATGGAAATCGATATTTCATTACTTGTATAGATGAACATTCTCGTTTTGGTTATCTATACCTCATAGTAGAAAAATCTTAAACTTTTGAGATGTTCAAAATTTTTCAAACTGAAGTTGAAAGGCAACTTGAGAAAAAGATCAAAATTGTGAGGTCAGACATAAGGGGTGAATATGATGGACGTTTTGATTAAGGAGGACGACGTGCTGGACCTTTTGCCAGGTATTTGCAAGATAGTGGAATAGCTACTTAGTACATAATGCTAGGAACTCCCTAACAAAATGGTGTGGCTGAGAGAAGAAATCGAATTTGGAAAGATATGGTTTGTATCATGATTTCCAAAATTGATTTGCTTATGTATCTATGGGGAGAGGTGATCAAAATAGCAAACTACATACTTAATAAAGCGCCCAGCAAAGACACCTTTCGAAATTTGGACCACCAGAAAGCCTAGCTTGCGACATCTTCATGTATGGGGTTGTAAGGTTGAAGTTAGAATTTATAACCCTCAAGAGAAGAAGTTTAATCCTAAAATGATTAGCTGCTATTTTATTGGTTATCCTGCAAGGTCAAAGGGTTTTAAATTTTATTGTCCAAATTATGGTACCTGAATTGTTGAGACCAGTTGTGCAAAGTTTATAGAGCATGAAGAGAATGCTATTGGGAAAGAAGATTTTGTTTTTGAAGAAGGGAATGTAGCTGTGATTGAGAATGATGAACAAGATGTTATACTCTTGATTCCTTTAAGTGAAACTGTATTGGAACCTCCTTAGTTTGAAGAACCAGTTGATAAACAACAACAAGAACAAGCGCCAAAAATCCTGAGCCAGATAATTAACAAGAACCAAAGCAACTGAGGAGATCTGACAGACCAAGAAAATCTACAACAAATTCAGATTATGTGAAGTAGATTTTGACATTGGAGATGAAGCTGATCCAATGAGTTTTAATGAAGCTATGGAGAGTCAAAATGCAAACAAATTGAGGGAAGCAATGTTAAATGAAATCGAAAGCATGAAGAATAATCATGTATGGGAATTAGTTGAACCTTACAAGAGCCAGAAATTGGTTGGCTTGAAATGGGTGTTTAAAACAAAGAAGGATAAGGATGGAAAAATCAAAAGATTTAAGGCTACATTCGTAGCAAAAGGATTCACCTAAAGAGAGGAAATTGACTACACTGAGACGTTTTCTCCGGTTTCCACCAAAGATTCTGTTTGCATAATTATGGCATTGGTGGCGCATTATGACTTGCTTTTACATAAAATGGATGTAAAAACTGCGTTCCTTAATGGTGAACTTGAAGAAGCAAATGTGGCAACCTGAAGGGTTTGCAAAGGAGGGAAATCAACATATGGTTTGCAAACTTTGACTAGGCAATTTATGGTCTGAAGTAAGCAAGCAGGATGTGGTATTTAAAATTTCATCAAACTGTCTCATCCTATGGTTTTGAAGAGAACATAGCTGATCAATGCATTTATCTAAAGAAGTGTGGGTGTCGTTTTATTTTTCTAGTGTTGTATGTCGATGATATACTTTTGGCTACGAATGATCACAATTTATTGAGGGACACTAATGAGCTACTTTCAAACAATTTTGAGATGAAGGATTTGAGAGAAGCTGCTTTTGTGTTAGGCATTGAAATTCAAAGAGATAGAGCTTGAGGTCTACTAGGCTTGTCGCAGAAAACATACATTGAAAGGGTACTCGAGTGTTTTGGCATAAGTATGTGTTCTGGACAGAAAGGTTCCATTAGCTAAAGGAGATTTGAAGAAGGAGCATTGCCCCAAGAATAAAGAAGAAGAAGCTGAGATGAGGAACAAGCCGTATGCTTCTCTAATTGGAAGCATTATGTACGCACAAGTATGTGCTAGGCTAGACATAGCCTTGTGCATCCACAAGATGTGAAGATTTTAGTCAAATCCAGGAATGCAACATTGGATAGCTGGAAAGAAGATTCTAGGATACCTACAAAGAACAAAGGCTTACATGTTGATTTACAGACGCACAGAGAATTTGGAGCTTGTTGGTTATGCTGATGCGAATCTTGGAAAGCAGAGGGTGATTACATCTCTACTTCAAGTTTTCTTTTAAGATGGCAGGAGCAGCTGTTGCTCGAAAGAGTGCTAAACAATCTGGTGTTTTGAGTTCAACTATGTTTTCAGAATAAATAGCTTGCTATGAAGCCACTTCTCATGCAGTATGGCTAAGGAATTTTATCAAAGATATTAAAGTGGTGGACTCGATTTCAAGACCAGTGCAGATATCCAATGACAATGCATCCACTGTTATTCATTGCATGAACAACAAGATGTCATCTGGACTTCAACACATTGACAGAAAGTGTTTAATAGTCAGGGAGAAGGTAGCATACAAACTACTCGAGTTTGATCATATCAAAACTCAAGATATGATTACAGATCCGTTTACAAAGTTTTTGCCTTCAAAACCTTTTCTGAGACATGTTGAGAGCATGAGATTATTTCCTAGCTTTGATGCTGCAATCGAGCGAGAGTCTTGTTCCCATTTTGATGGTTTTTAGTATGTTTAAATTGCTGTTTTTTGAATTGAGATATTTGCATTTAAGGATGTTATTTGGTTGAAAGTTTTATTATTAAATAATTTCTACCATTTTGACTATTTAGCTATTTAAACTTATTATGCGTTTTATGTATGCATGTGAGTTTATGGTCTCTTTGAGATACTATTATTTTAGTAACATTGCGGATTGACTCTTACTAAGTCATAAACGGGTATGTGTACTGAAAAGCATAAAGATTCACATTACGAATCAATACATGTTAAGGTTTGCGTTTGCAGGTGCTTCATATGTTTTGAGATTGCATTATGTGATTATAGATTACCTGCTTTTAATAAAGGAGAGCAATGCTTGTCTATAGTTCGTTTTGTCTATTCGCTTTTCACCATAGCTTGAAGGGAAAGACTTAACTGTTTTAAATTCATGACCAATAAAGATTATCAAACTTTTGCAATACAGAAGCTTAGTGCTCTAATGCTTGATCTAGTGGGAGAATGTTGTATTCCTATTTTAGATCGGTGCACTAGATACCAAGTTATATCGGGTTTGATAAGAGCTTAAATTAGGTTATACCTAGAGGCGCAAAACCTTGTGAAATAAGGAATGTTTTGAAGCCAATTAAAGGGGTTCTATTTATTTTCTTTTGCGCGAACCGTTGCTTGATGGGCTTAGAGTGTTAGTCAAGTCGGCCCTTGGTGATGATTAGAGACAACTTGACCTAGCCCTATATAAACTTAAGACCACGCTCTCATCAGACACGCTCTCTAACCTAATCTCATCATAAAGAGAGAGCTGAAACAGTTTTCTGAGAGAGAGAGAGAGACTTGAAGTCTTGAGCTGTTCGTATCTTTTGCTTGTGTTGCTGCTGCTGCAATTGAATGAGTTCTGAGATCTAGATATGTCTTCTATGTATTTGAGGTTGTGTGAAAGATCATGAACACTTACATAGAAATCTAACGTTTTGAAGAATAATGAGGTTTGGAGTCTCAAAATTTGGTTTGGTTCGAGACTCATAAGATTGGAAATGGTCAAGTTGATGCTTCTATTACTACACGAAAACTTATTTCTTACGCACAAGAACATGAATATCAGCTCAGCACAAAAAATATGAGAGAATGTGAATTGGATAATTATGAGAGTTATAGCTGCTCACGTCTTGTGTACCGCTTAGCAGAGCAATTCAAATTCGCCAGCAATTGATACATGTTTTGGCAGTCGTCATGCACAACATACATAGAAACACAAGGTGAATAAGTTCATTTCAAAGAACGTCACAAGTTTGTCACTAGGCATATATCAATCCAGAAAGATCAAGCTCTTTCTGCTACTTGGCAGTGGCACAGACAGACAAACCGACCTCTGTCTCAATGCCCACCGATCTCTCTCTCTCTCTCTGTAACACGCATGCAGTTCATGTTGAGAGTATTTGTCCCGGGAAATGAAAGCTTTTTGCCTCAGTTGTTTATAGCGTCGCGGATTTCTCCACCCATTACCAATTGATTTTTGATCCATTTCGGAAAAGTGAGAAGAATACATTAATTAAGTACATTTTACATGAACCCAAGTTGCAGAACTCATAAACAAAATTATAATAATAAAAGTAGAACCTACCTTTGACAATATTAAAAAGGGTTTATTGCTTACATACATGAGATTTATAAAATTTATATACTCCTACACAAAAAGACCAGAAATAGCATGCAGACTTAAAAGAAAACAGCTGAGGAGGACAACAACAGCATCATAACTGGAAGGAAGATTGGCAAGCAGATGAAGCTGCACCTGCATGGTTGCCATCAGGGTAAGGCACAAATCCTCCTGAGGCACCTGGTGGAGAGAAGATATTGAGGGGGCTGGCAGCACTGACCAGGCTGAGTTGGGGGGCATTTTCCTTGACCATGCTGTTGAGGCGGCGGCGGCGGGTAGCCAGGAATTGATGGTGGGGGTGGTGGTCCTGGTGGAGGAGGGCCATATAAAGGGTACCCTGGATTTGGAATGGAAGGAGGGCACTGACATGTAGGGCAATTGGCACAATCCGTAGGAGAAGATACGGCATCTATAGTGATCTCCCCAGTGAAAACAAGGTTGAAGAAGACAGAGAAACAGAGTGCTGTGACAAAACAAGTTTTGCAGGAAACATTGCTTTCTCCTCTATCCTCTGGCTGGAATGAAAAGTTGAAAATAAATATAGGAAGGAAAGATGGGAAATGAATTATGAGTGAGGAAGCTTTATTGGATTAATTCATTTTGTAGAATTCCACCACCAGCTTCCAACTGGGTTTCTGAATCCTGGATTTGGTGCCGCATGGCAGACCATTTGTCATAACAATGTACAGGTAGCATACAAGCTGTAACTTACATGCATGCTTCTACAACATATGGACAACTCAAAAAAGAGAAAAGAAAAAAAAAAGACCCATATCTTTTTCTTTTATGTTTTTGTTTCGGTATGGGAGTCTAATAACAACAATCCATGCGTGGGTGACTGTAAACCGTTGATGTGTACAAGTACGTTTGTGAGTTCCACATACCTTAAATTTGATGACCGTCGCTTCACATCAAATATTTTTAGTTTTAGTTTTTCCAATTAGGTCTTAATTAATTTAGTGGTTTTTTTTTCCCTCTAATGTTAGAAGAGATCTCAAATTTGGTCCTTGTTTGTTCCCCATTGGAGACAAAAGCAAATGCTCTGTTCTCCCTTGAAATCACAAGTGATCAGTTATGACTCTATTCTTTATACTCTCAACCTACACTTACTACATTAACCAGTCCAACATTACAGAAAACACAGATAAATGGAGGGAATATAAATTGAAATAATAAAACATTGTAGGGTTACGGAAAAAAAATGATAAAAGCATCTAGGATGATTGATCAAGAGAACTTAGGCACTGCATCTGCTGCCTATTCAAATATAAAAAACTCAACTTATCGTCAAAAACTGATGTTATATGCAGTGGAGAAAACCCAGCATAGTCTCTGTCTAATTTTGCTGAGCCCAGTTCAAGAATGTACTTGAAGAGCGTATGCTTCTGGGTGACTGGTTGAGCTGCATACTCCTCAAGTGGCATCCACTGCATGAAATAAAACAATGCCATAAAATTTTAGTCAATTGGTGCATGCATTTGACTGAATTCTCATATTTGAAAGAATCTGAATTTTGGCATGCCTAAGAGAAGCAACGATTGCTTAAGTTCACAGACAATTTTTTATATTTTTTTTGGTTTGAAACATTATGATCTACCAAAATTAAATTTAGCATCATTTCAAACACATTATCAACCAAGAAGTACCTTGGCTGCCTCAATCTCCAGTTCTTGCTTTTCAATGTCAAAGGTTAGAGGATGCAGCATACACAAGAAAAATAGATCTGACTTCTCAAAGAAAGACTTGTGTGATTGCCTGAAGGTAACACGAAACCATGACTATTTCACAATATTATGTTTATATATCATACTATATATAAACAAGAAGAAAAGAAAAGATTTGGAGTTCCACAAATTTGGTATTTATGAGAAGCAAAGCCTTTGATGGACCCCAAAAGCAGTAAAAGAAACACCAACAAATTACATGATTGATTCCAGAGTCTCTTGCACAGTACTCTAGTAGGATTTATGTTCATCAGAAACATGGCTTGAGATATGTGATTAAAGTAGTGGAGTCAGAGATAGAATTGGAGCTGGACCAGAATAGAGAAAGAACCATTGGCTTAATCTAAAGCCTGCTTTTGATTCAGTCAGAATTGAGCATCTCCTATATTTCCTAACTGCAGAACGATTTCCATTTCATCATTTACTAGGAAAGCACAATATAAAAAGAGTTTAGCATCTAGATGACCCAAATGACAATAGAACTTTGTATGAGGTTGGTTGTCCCAAGAGTGAACCAGTAATTACGCAATCTTCAAGGTGACCCCCCTTTCAGTGACATCCTTGAAATATACTTTAGATAGCCAAAGATACCAGGAGAACTTGGGTCGACTTTCTAATCCCGTTTTGGAGACTCTTTTCTGACATGTACAACTTAGTTTTTCCCACTCCAATCAAATTCAATATAATATAACGATTCCATCAAAACATACAGTGATTCAAAAGTGTGCAAACTTGTACCTGAATGCTAATACCTCCAAAAATTCTGCATCAATCTGAAGCAGTTAAAACCAGTGGTCTTCATCACACCAAAATATTGGTAACATAAACTACAAGGTATGAAAGGAACAATATATATTGGTAGACATTGAGAACTTACCCCCGTCTCTTCTTTAACTTCTCTTACAGCTGCCTTAAAAATATCCTCACCCTATATTGAAGAGCTCATTTAATGTCCAAAAGTAACAAGCATCATAGTTTTGAATAATTAAAAAACTTCTTAGTCCAGGACCTTAAGGTAAATACCCTCGTCAACAACTCCAGTTGGGATTTTCCACACACCTGTTCCTTGGAACCTGCCACTCTTCTCCTGGACTACAAGCATCTACGCAGAAGAAATCTAATTTCAAAACCAACAAAGATGACGACAAGGTTGACAAACTGAAGACAAAAGATAAGCCTACTGTATCAGAAACACAGAAGAAGGGTGATGAACAAAGTAAAAAACTTGACTATATGCACAAGGGCAGAATTAGAAGACCACAATATTTCATTTAACTAAAAGAGTAAATGCATGCAGATGTGTTATTACACGATTCTCTTGTACTACCTTTGTCCAATGGATAAGCAATAGTAGACAACAATAGTACCAGCAAGCTACTCAGTGTTTTACATTGTCCAAAACAATTAAGCAATCGTAGATAAGAGCAAGTACCTCTCTTTTATCATTCACAACAATAGCCCCAACACCTACTCGGTGTGAAGCATTTGCAGGTAGAGTATTAGTAATTTCAGGAATCCAATAAACAAGCATGAGGTAGTGTGGCTCAGCATGATGATATCGAAACCCCTCCTGGCATCAACATAATAGGTGTAAGCCAAGACAACAGATTTATCAAGATTAATGGGCAGAACATGACATAAAGCTGTCATCGAATCATAACTGCACTGTACCTTAACTGCCTGATTTTTTATTTATTAAAAAAAAAGAAGATGAAAGAAAAATAAATAAAACTAATTTTTATGTTGAAATTTAGTTTCTTCAAGTTAAAACCTATTGTGCCAGAAGCTATGTAGAGTATTAGCTCGTTGCCATCTTTTTCATTGTACACATACATATTTATGAGAGTTATGCAGAGTATGAGTTCAAAGACCTCCAGGCTCTATGTAAGCACATAGCTCATATTTTATTTTTCTATCAAGACAGTCACGTTCCCATTTAAAATGCAACACTCAACTAAGAACAACCTTATGGGTTGATATTATTAAAATGTCCATGGAGACAGTTACGGTGCAAATGTATTAGTACTGCAGAGTAATTACCTTAACTGCCGTTTCAACAAGATTTACAAGCTCAATGGGCAATTTTATCCACACACCCTTCTTGCCCTGAATATGAAAATGATCGAATAGAAGGAAGAAACAATCAGAATATCCACCAAGAAAAAGATAAACCATGTTGCCAAATTCATTAATCACACACATACACAAACATAAATACATACATACATTTAGTAGATTTACGTATATGTCAAACAGCTGGCATGCTGATTTATTAGATAAAGATCATACCATATGATGGTACTTTGTAAACAAAGAAAGATTTTACCTACTACCACATACCTCAACTTCGTATCTCAGTTACAGTATTAAATATTAATCAACCCCGACAGAAATCTTGAGAGATGACTTGGGTTCAAGTGACACCTAAGGAATTATCAAAAGTTGGTTTCAAACCAATGTCAAATTTTGAGACTGCGCAGTTTCTCCAAAACTAAAACTAAAATCTGCATTCAAAATTCCCCAATAAAAATCCCTGAAATTATGATTTTCATCATTCTCCATTACTCTCACCTGATTTTAAGAAAATCAATCTCAAATTTTGTAATATCACAGTACTCATTTGCAACTTTGGAGCTTCGACCAATTTTTTCATCTAGCGCCGGAAATAGCAACTAGCAAGATCAACAGATGAATTCTTTTCAGCCATACAAGTGGATTGACCAGGAAACATAAAATCAATAGTTATAACCATTTCCTTGACAGGCTCATTAAATGGCATGACTCCTACCGTAGTGTTTTCCATGTTTTGTGAGCTTCATAGTCTCCCTTGCCTTGCTTGATGTCTACATCATATAATTCTTGTTCCAAAAGTTTCATGTTATCCTTGACTATTGCAATCCACTAACTCTAATTTTTTCATACTTTTCTTTATGCTCTTCATGATGATGCGGAATGAGAGGAGAAGAATTTACTCTACAACCTTTCCTTTAAAATCCTTAAAATATTGATTAAAGACTCCATCAAAGGTTTGGCCAAGGGTGTGACAGAGCTGAGTAACAGTTTCCGAGCTAATGTTACCAGATTGAGAAAATCTTCCTTTTCTTTCTCAAGATAACTGAAATTTGTAAACCTATTTGAACACTTGTTATAAAATTGGATGCCCACCATAAATATGTCCCTGCAACATGGTTGTAGCTGAAACAAGACTCTGATATGATTGATACTCGATAGCAACTGGTATTACTTCAAAAACGTGTCAATTCCAGCACACATCCATAAAGCGAGAATAGATTCTTTCTTGTATAGGAATAAAGGCAGCATACTTGACACTTCACATCAACCTACCAGGGTATACGCTGTGATGAACTGTGACCAGAACAGTTAGATTTAGCCTACCTTCAATCAGTGAATTCAAATCCCCAATTATGATTTCTATCATCAGCTCGGCAACTAAAAACCAATACTTAAATGACACGAATCACTTAGATGCATACTAGATTTAAAAAATAAAGCAATCAAACTATTAAACGAAAATTGTTTAATGAACAAGTTGATATCTGATAAAATATATAATAGATAATAGCACCTCTCTCCTCCATTGTGAGATTGAAGCCCTAAGCAGAGTAAGAAAGTGTTGAGCGTCCATAGCATCCTTCATGTCTACAATAACTCCTCCATGGACATCATTGGTTGCAGGAAGTAGTTCAAACATGCTGGATTCCATTTTCACAAACCCGGTCTGATGAATTTACGGAAATTGACATCGTTACAACCAAAAAAGAAGTCACAAGCCCAAAAATACCTGAAAGAAAACACCCACGAGAGAAGGAAAAGAAAAAACTGAGTTACACCTCAAATATGCATTTTTTCTCAGCAAACCGGATTTCCTAACCAAATGAGAATGAAAATAACAGCCCAATTGACAAAATGGTAGTGATTATTCATGAAATCACTATGGTTGGCAGCTATACTTCACTCATTAAAATCCAATTCTTTTGTAACATTCATACAAATCCATTATCATTTCCTTAAAATATCACATTGCACACAGATAATAAAACAGTGGATAGGTCAAAACCATTCAAGTGCAACAATAAGAACCATTATTACAAATTCTATTAATTCCCATCAAACAGATAATGAAAAATAAAATAAAAAATAATTCGAAATCACATTCAGAGAAGAACAGCAACAGATACAAGAAGCTTGAAATATAATTATTGACACAAGCAAATAAATAGGAAAAGTATAAAAGATGAACCTGAAGTGAGCACCAAAACAGACCCTAAGGACAGATTTGAATTCGTGAAGAAATGCTGCGAGTTCCCAAGTCTTCGATTTTTCACTCTGTTCAGCTCCACCATCCAACAGTCCAACTCTCGAAGTGCGGGGCTTTGGGTATTTATAATTGTAACGGTGGGGATGGGGAAAAACTACTCTACGCGAAGTGGGGGGGTGAAGTATTTCCACCCATTTGCAGAACCAATAGGATCGCTGATTGCGCCATCTGGTAGCCGCCCATATTGTTTTGGCTTGCGTGGAGGAATATTAGGGGGGGGGGGGGGGACCGCCATTAGTGATAGAGTGCAGGCGGAGAAACGTACGTTAAGGTTTCGGGGCGCATTAGTGAGGTTACACCCTCCATAGTCCACATAATTTTTATGAAACCCAAAAATGCAGGAAAAATATTAAAAAGCCTCGCTGTTGCGTATAAAGGGATCCGAAACCTCCCATTCGCAATCACCCACTGCACCCTATCCACCATGCTGCTGATGAGTTTGTAATTATGTCTTCGGCGTGTCATATTTAT
Source organism: Prunus yedoensis (assembly GCA_005406145.1). Classification (NCBI taxonomy): domain Eukaryota; kingdom Viridiplantae; phylum Streptophyta; class Magnoliopsida; order Rosales; family Rosaceae; genus Prunus; species Prunus yedoensis. The sequence continues at coordinate 19,970 of BJCG01001418.1, forward strand.
ACGGTCTTTAAGACATTATCTAGGATAAATTTCAATATTTAAAAATTCCCTAAGGATAAATTTAGGCATAAATTTAATGTTATTTATTATTTTATTATGGAGTTGTATTTTGTTGTTGTTATATATATATTTTTTTTCATAACAAAGAGAGTTTTATTAAAGACGAATAGAAAGATTTACATTGCTAGCTAAAATATCAAAAATCCACTCAGGCCACACTTGGTCCCAAATGCGGTTACCACCTACTCTAGACACAAAGGCCAAACCACATGCGATGCCTTATTGCATTGACGGGGGAGTAGCCATAAAAACAACAAGCATCTTAATATAAAAAACAATAGCTTCCACCGCAACATCAACTTGACGCTCACTTCTAATCATCTGAATCATCTGTAAAGAGTCAAATTCAACCTCCATATGCACCAAACGACCCTTAATGCAAGCAATCAGTGCTTCTCTTATAGCCTCTACCTCCATCGTCAAGGCCATACTACCCCGTAATCCCCCCACCCCTCCTGCCTGCACTAGCCAACCATAAGTGTCTCTAATAACACAACCAGCCCCACCCCTTTGCGTCTGCTGCAGCCAAGCTCCGTCACAATTAGCCTTGACCCAGCCATGTGCCAGCTTAGTCCACGATGTTGGCCCACTTTGAGCATGATCTGGTGGACGGGTAGCTCGTTAATCAAAGGTTTGGCCGATCATAGCTGCCTTATACTCCTGCACTTGAGCTTGGAGACATCTCACCATAGTGGTAGGATCAGTAACAATCCCTTCAAACACCACACTATTTCTTGTTCTCATAGACGCCACAACCCAAAAACCACCACCTGTAATATTTCTTGAAAATTCAAATGTTTCATATTTCTTTAATATGCTTTCCCAGCATTCACTAAACTCCTCCCCACCAATTGTAAGACATCCAGTTGTAGGGAGCTTCCAAACCAAAAAACTCGAGCATGCTCACAACGAAAGAAAAGATGAACCTGAGATTCCCCTTCATGGCCACAAGAGCACATGTATTATCCACATCAACCGAGCGGCGCCGCAAATTCCCTTTAACAGCCAAGGCATTTCTACAGCCCCTCCAAACAAAGCGTAATTTTGGGGCACTTGCAATCTCCATATACTCTCCAGAATTTCTTTTGATCATTCCATACTACAGTCTCCTTCAACTTTCCCCCCCAGCTCCCCATTTTTCCGTAAGTTTAGAGCAAGTTCATAGCCAGTACGAACTGTGTAACCACCATGCGCAGTGAAGTGCCACACTAGTTTGTCATCACAGCCCCACTGCTAAAGGTAAGGATAAAATAGTATGGCTTCCACAGAACTGAAACACCGCAATATAAGATCCCGATTCCACATCTGCGTCTGATCATCAATAAGCCCCTGCACCAAAATAGGCATATCTGAGTGTCTAGAGTAAATCTTGAACGTAGACGGTTTGGGCACCCATTTATCTAGACAAATACGAACTTTCTGTCCATTGCCTATACGCCATCTCGTACCTGCCTCCAATATTTTCCGCCTTCCACAATACCCTTCCACCCCCACGATGACCCACGACCAGCAACAGCTCTCATAAAATCTGAAGATCTGAAATATTTGTCCCGGAAGGTTGTAGCCAGCAAAGAGTCTGGATGTTTGATAATCCGCCAGCCAATTTTTGCAAGCATAGCCAGGTTGAAGCATCTAAGATCTCTGAAACCCATACCTCCTGCTTCTTTCATGACAAAGACGTTGCCATCCAACCCAATGGATACCCTTATGCTCCTTGTGCCCCTTCCACCAATAATGATGATCTCCCTTTCAATCTCCTTGCATAAATTAATGGGAGCTTAAAACAGGACATAGCAAAATTAGGCATAGCCATCGCAACTGCTTTGATCAGAACCTCCTTCCCAGCTTGAGATAAATATTGTTCAGACCATCCCATAAGCTTGGCATTAATTTTGTTGCGTACATCCTCAAAGACCCGTTGTTTTGACACCCAAAGTCACATTGTCCTAAATATCGTCCAAACCCATCATTTTGTTGTACTGTAAGATGTCTCCCACCTGCTTACGGACACTCACATGACATTTTTTTTCCAAACAATAGCGAACTTTTGTCAAAATTAATACTGACCTAAGCTTTCTCATAACTGACTAAAATATTTTTCAAGCATGTAGCCTCCTGTTCATCAGCTTTGCAAAAATAACGGAGTCATCAACGAAGAACAAATGTGAAATGCTAACCCCCTGAGGGTGAAATCGAAGCCCTGCAAGCACCATCTCTTCATGCTTTTAATCATAGCAGACAGGCCCTCAACACATAACAAAAATAAAAGGAGATTTCCTTGGTGAAGACCCGGGAAGGTGTAATATGTCCTGTAGCCTCACCATTAACAATCACACTATGTAACAGTAGAGAACGCATTCCGTTACCCACCCTCGAAAGATCGAATCAAATCCCAACCTTGTCATCATAAGCTCCACAAATGGCCATTCAACTCGTTCATAGGCTTTTGCCATGTCTAGTTTCAAAGCCAAACTGGATCGCCCCATTCCACCCTCCTTCTTAAGCGAGTGGAAGTATCTCATGTACAATCAAATATTGTCCGTAATTAATCGATCTTCAATGAAGGCAATTGATTGAGACTAATGATCTCAGGAAGCACAGCTTTGAGTCTGACAGTTAAATCTTGGAATAATTTTATACACCAAATTGCATAAAGCAATTGGTCTCCATTGAGTCATTTCCTTGGTGTAGCAATCTTTGGGATCAAAACCAGATGCGTCTGGTTAAGAGCTCTATGAAGCCTCCCTGAGTGAAAAAAACTCTTGACCATTCCAATAATGTCCTCCCCAACCACGTCCCAATACTGTTGAAAGAATTTCCCGTGAAACCCATCGGACCCGGCGACTTCGTTGGATTCAAGGATTTCACGGCAAGCCAAATCTCCTCTGACGAAATTTGTCGTGTCAAGCAAGAATTCTGCTGCATGGCCACCGTGGCTGAACACAATCAGTAATAGACTCAATATTCGTAGGTGTACATGGTAAAAATTCCCTGAAAATAAGATATAATCATTGATTTAATTTCGCCTTCCTCCGTGCACCACGTCCTGCAGAATCTTCTAAGCCCACCATCCTATTTGCACGTCGAGCAGCAATTGTTTTAGAATGAAAAAACTTTGTATTCTTCTCTCCTTCATTAAGCCATTGGACCCGAGATTTAAGTTTCCAATATACCTCTTCCTCCCACAATGCCCTTTAAGCTACTTTCCAATTGTAAGACCTCATCACGATCAAAGTCAGGAGCCACATACGTAGCTTTGAGTTGTTGCTGTAGGAGTGTGATAGTGGCCTTGGAGCTTCTCCATCTCTTCTACGCCATCCAATATTCCTTTCCTTACCCACATAATTTCCTTGAAATCTATAGACCCCTTGACCCTGGAATCCGTTTGCTCCATCTCTCTTCTACCACTTTTCGACACTCCACTGAATCTCCCCACCGCGGATTAAATAAATCTTTTATGCCATTTTCGGCCCAGGCCTTGGGTTTGTAATAAAAGTAACACGTGGTCAGAGCCCGGCACCACCGCATGATGCACCGTAGCTGATGGGTATAGTGAACCCATTGAATTCCCAAATCCCCTATCCAAGTGTTCCATAATTCCACCCTCCTGCCATCTATTCCTCCAAGTAAATGGATGACCCACATATCCCAAGTCCAACAAGTAACTAGTAGCTGCAAATAGTGAAAAATCATGCAAGGTTCGTTCTGTGTGCAGTAGTTCCCCACATTTCTCTATGACATCAAGATATCATTGAAATCTCCCATCAGTAGGCAAGCCTCCTAACATCGGACCATCCTGTCATGTAAAATCTGCCATTGAGATCTCCGCACTCGCTCATCAGTACTTGCACACACGCAAAGAATCGCCACTTGGCACCATTCTCCTCATCCTTGATCACAACCTCAATGAAAAAATCAGCATACTTGAGTAACACTACCTGTGACATCTCCCTCCAGAATAAACATATCCTCCACTCAAACCCCGGGGTTCAACACATGCATATATTGCATACCAATCTGTCGCTTCAAATAACTATAACGTGACTCCGATTTTTTGTTTCTAAAAGGACCACTATGTAGAGGAGTTTGGAGCCTCACCTGCTCTTAAGACTCGAAACTGTCAGAACACTCCCAATACCCTGACAGTTCCAAACAATGATCCTCATGATGCTCGCGGAGACCATACGTCGGTCTCCGCTTCTTAAACTAGAGTATCGTAAAAAATTAACTCCCTTCGAGATCCCATGCTACCATCCCCAACACACTCTGATGCCAATCGATTATCAACACACATCCGTTATCCATTCTGCCAAGCTCCTCTTCTTCTCTGCCCCTCTTACTCCGAGAGCCTACACCACCTGTAGTAGAGCGAACGGGTTGTCCAAATAAGTGGCCCCAGATTAAAAGGATCAGACCCTTGCGTCAATGCCTCAGATTGAAGCCACAATTCCCCTCCTACCACATCATGGTTGCCTAAAGCCTCCTGTGTTATTCCCTGCATTGTGGGTCCTTTCTCCACCACGGCTGCCGTATTCAAATCAATAGCGATCCAACTATCGACAAAATTTTGGACTGCGACACCATAAGGTAGAGGAGGCTCAGCAGAGTTCGTGGTTGATGCCGCCATGATTCCCTGTGGCCCCAGAATTCCAGCCTCCCATGTAGCCTCCCGAATTTTCCTACTCCGTTCTTCCGCCTCCCTTACTGTTCAAATTCTCTTAGCTAGCGTAGAATCCCCGGATTTGGACTTGCAAGGGGGTATCACCGTCTCCTTTCCATCTCACCCCCGCTCAGCCCCTCGTCTTACCCCCAATCTCTGCAGCCAGCTTTGCCCCCGTACCGTCTTTCATACCCCTTGGAAAAAAAAGACCTGCGCCTATGAATATGCCCAGCAGCATTGTCCCCAGAAACCCAAGGGCTAGAGTCAGAAGACTCTTTTCATCCATGGAATCGAAGTTTTCATCCGCGCAAGTCCTCACTTGCCTCTAAACCTGCAAAAGCCATCATCTGATCCTGCATATTTTGAGAACTAGCCGCCGATGCCAGTTTCTCAACACAAATACGATTGGGATGTCCCAAGCACCCAAATTGCACCCTCTTCAGAAAATTCAACGAATGTACCCCGTATAAGCGGTTGCCGCAAATCTATCCGAATGTGCACGCGTAGGAACTGCCTTATACATTCGTCCCGTCTGTATGGTCAACGTCCAGCACCTGCCCTAGAATGGCACCAATTTTCTTGGCCACCCAGTGGTCATATTTATCAACGGAACGCCATGCATCTGCACCCAAAAAGACGCCATGGATGCACCCACCTCTCGCACGTCCTTCCCAGGCTGGATTTCGGAAAGGAGTACCAAATGTTCCTTATAGACCAGGGCTCCATGTCCAAAACATGAAGCATGTACCATCTACTTGCAAATCGAATCAAAAAACCGCCACTCATCAATCTCTTTTATCGAAACTCTATCCCACCATAATTTATATAATTCAAACCCTAAAAAACCCGTCAGAGTATACCGCCTTAGAAGTCAGAACCTCAGCTACCCATGAAAACCGTGAACCTCACATAAGATTGATTCCATCCCTTGTCTCAATCCGAATCCCACCCCGTTCACGTTCTGACAACCGTAGGTGGTTGCCAAACCGCTTATCTAGATCCTCCATGCTTCAAATCACCACACCCTTGCTGCCCACGCAAACCAAGACCACCCTTGCAGGCATCGAAAACCCCACTACTGACACCGTGATCCTGCACAATATTGGCCCACCGAAGGGGAGGAAGGCACATCCAGAATCTGCTCTGTCGAAATTGCAAAGCTAGCAAGCACGAAAGCCCTAGCCGCCTTAGGAACCCTAGCCACCACACCTCTCCTTTCGAGAGACTTTTAAATTGTTGTTATATTATGGAGTTGTATTATTATTCACTTCGATTTTTAATATTGTTCATTATATGTGATACTAAGTGTGAACTTTAATAGGATTTCTTTCTATGTGGTACTAAGTTACTCATACATTTTATCTTTGTTTTTTTGGTCAAGCTCATATTTTTAGAGTGCTGCTAAACGAACCCTAAAATTAAATGAGTACACCCTATGATCTAAGTACACCCTAATATTTTAATCAAAATGTAAAATTAACTAAGTACATCCTATTTAACTACCAAAAATATCCCTAATACACCCTAATACAATCTATCACACAACACCCTAATACCAATCCTAAACAAGATTTCTCTTTTTACTTGAATTCGTGTCCTATTTTCAATAATAAAATGTATACAGAGAGGAGGAGAATGAAGAACAATCAAAGAATGATGCCAAAAAGAAAGTTACGTTGGATTTGACTACCAAGGTCCATCATGAAGAATCATATACCACTACCAAGGAAGTCACCAATGGCTTGGTGGAAAGCTCTGATGAGAAACAGGAAATAAAAAGAGATGGAACCGATTCTGGGTTCCATTATATCAGGTGTAGCACCAGATCATCCGTTAAAAAAAGATACGAAAATTGCCAAAACAATGAGGATATGAAGATGTAGTAGACTTAGAAGGAAGTGATTTGGATGCAGTTCATGATTACGAAGAAGGACATGTGGATGATGAGTTTGATAGTAAGCAGCAAATCTCAATTCAAGAAGAGTCTTTCGAATCATTGTTTTCGCTATTGATAGATTCCAGGAAACAAGTTTATGATGCTCAAATAGATGGAAAGAGGTCAACAGTCCAATGCCAAAGCTCAGTGCCTCTAACCAGGAAGTTAATCGAATAGGATCAAACCAAAATGCTAGGGATCAATCAGTGCTGAAGCCCATTGAAAATCTTACTCAATGGAAGGAGGTCAAAGAGAAAGCAGGATCAGAAAGTGAAATGGAAGTCTACTGCATTTGAGGCAAAATTGGAGAGAGCTTTAGACATGGGTCAATTCAATATATCCTTTTTGGTCATTTTATATTATGGTAAATTTGTAATTCAATAAATAGTTTGATAGTACGGTGTACTCAATTAATTTTAGGGTTCGTATAGCAGCACTCTATATTTTATCATGTATCAAGTATAATGTATTGTAGTAAATTATTATAACTAAAAAAATTATGGTGTGTTTAATTTTCTTTCACTAATTACTACATGTTTTCTAAAGTCACAGTATTTGTCAGGTCGCCACATAATCAACTTAAATCACTCAAACCCACCATGCCATGCATTTCCTTCCAATTTTTTGTGATAAAATAATAGACAATTGACTAAGTAAACATCCTCTAAAGTTTCAATAAAAATTTCCAAGTTTTTCTCACAATTTCCGTGATTTTATTCAATTTTTATCGATATCAATATTTCCTTGATATTTCTGTGATTTTAGACCACCGATATTTCCGAAACTCTCGATATTTTAGACCTTGCATAAGAGCACGTGAGAGGTGTTTCTCCTCATAATTGCTTAAAATCACTTTAAGTGGTTTTATGGAGAAGAATGTGGGAGATGCTTCTACATATATGTGATTTTGGCCCTCCTAGAATTACTCCCAAATGAGCCCTAAAAAAGCACTTGACAGTACTTCTTAAAAAAGCCTTTTTATACTTCATAAGCACTTTCAAATTTTTATGATAAACAATGTTAGAGGCCCTTTTCAGTGTGTGTAATCGTAAAGGGTCACAAATCTCCTAGCCTCAGAAATAGGCCAGAGATTGTGTTTAATTGCGAGCGTGCCACTATTGGCCGTTTAAAACCCTAATAGACTTAAATGAAATTAAAGTAACTTGCGCACCAAGAAACCTGACTTCTAACCAAATAATTGTGTATTGAATGGGAACTAATTCAATGTTGATTATTTCCTATACCTCAAGACAAATTAGGACTTTAATATTTCTCTAATACAAAGTAAAGAAGATAAAGACCAAACATTGAGTAAACCAAGGGGCCATATTTGAGACATAGACATACGGCTAGAACTAGGACTGTTACCATCGGGGTGGGCACGGTTCGGTTCAACCCTATTCTCACATAAGATTAAAACTTGTACCATACTATTGATCCGGTCCAATTCGGTTTGGTTTTACTAAAAATGACTGAGAGGTCGAACCAATCCGGACCTCCCAAATTCCAGTTAGATTCTATTGGTTTCGGTTTAAACCGAAGCCTATTGTAAATTTTTGTGGGGGGGTTTTTTAGCCTTAAAATATATACAAACCCATTTCATTTAATTCTTGTATTTTAATTTTTTAGCCTTCATCTGAACATCATAGGATCCATTTCATTGTTCTTTTTTTTCCACTTTTTCTCTGGCAAGTCACATAGACAGAAGGAAATGAAACAACCAGAGATTAGAAACCCAAAGGAATAATAAACATAAATGAGATCCAAAATATTTCATTTATCCTTCTATATGAATCTAAATAAAAAATCATAACAAACACGAATCTAATGAAACCCACAAAAGAAATTCGGCATATTATGAAAACTCCACATAACCTTTAAAAAAAAAATTCCACAAAAGATGAAAGGACCCAACCCAAATTCCAATTTGGAATCTGAGCCGAACCTTGTGTATGTCCGACACCTAGCGGGTGCCGAGCACACTTGACTAAATTGCCCTTTTAACAAAACTGAAGTTAATCTCAAGTTTGACTTCTGTCGAAAATTTGGCAAAGTCTCTCTTGTAAATAGTTGTTTCCCAAAATTTTCCACTTGTACAAAATGCATTATAATCCCAACCGTTCATCATGCATCAAGTTTACATTCAAGCAATCAACAACAGAACTATACGGCCTCAGGCCTTATAGAAATCCTAGGGCAATTTTAGAGAAATACTAATCAGTTTAATTTACAGGAATAGTTCGATTACAAAAGAAATCCTACATAGTGGAAATGATGAGTGAAGAGTGGTGACTGCCCTGTGGTGGCGCTCTGGTACACGACCACTGCCTCGTGGCGCAAAAACATTTGAAAGTGTGAGTGAACAAAATAAAGTTTTGGAAAATAGCATATTAACATACTAACCCCACTGTTAAAACGTTCAGAAAATTTCAATTATATTCAGTGTTCTATATATATATATATATATTGTAAAGTATTAATTTTTTTTCCACCTAGGTGTACCCATCATATATCCGTCAATGCCATAATCTTTATATTCATTTCCCACCATTATACAGTCAATTCCTTATGTCACATAATGGACACATCCTCGTAGGTCTCGGTAACACAAAGTCAACCCGAGATGCATTCCTCGCAAAACTCAGGGGACACTTGGTCAACCTGACCCGCATCCTCGCTCCTCACAGTTCGGATAACCCTAAAACTCGTGGGGCAACTGTGAAACACGTGCTGACTCAACTGAAGGCAACTAGGATGTCCATGGACATTATATAACCGAATGCAACAAATTTTCCGAAGGCAATATTTTGGGTACCTATGGTGGTTTAAAAACCTTTCCTGAAAAATTATAATTCTATTCTCATGAAATCCTTAATCCTTTTATAACTTCCTTTCCTACTTTCCAAGCCATTCACATTTTAACATAAACATAATTTAATAAAAATATTTGAATTTAAATATTTATGCTTGGAAAGTAATAGTCATAAATAATTCATTCAAGATCAATTAATGAAACTTCAATCTCATAAAAATCCGTTTATAAAACAAAAGTCCACTCACTGGGCGTCCAAGCTAGCTTGACCCTTGAGGGTCCTTCCTATGGGTTTGAAGAAGTTAGTGCACCTATTTCAATCATTAAAAACATTTAATTAATAACATAGCTCAACCATAAATATTTAATCAAACCCTTACCCCAAGCCTCAAAAGTGCGTGAACAAAATTTAGGAAAGTTCCTAGGCCCATTTTCAACCTTTCTAACAGGTGGAATGGTCTGAAAAGACCGAGATCCAATAAGCGATTATTTTCCCCAAATGGTCAACCCAGTACCCCGGGGGGTCCACGACCTCCAATCACCAACCCGAGAGTTCCTATAGGTTCAACACATTTTTCTAAACATACCCTGCAAATTTGGTCCAAATCAAATGGTCGGATTGCTCACGATCATACAATCGGACGGTTATAGTTTATCTAAACTTTGAATTATTGAATCAGAGTATCTGAGACTCTGATTCTCGATCCGCGAATTCCTACAAGATCCTAGAGTGTCTAGATTAACTTATTTGAAAATGAAGTCGATCCAATGGTCGGAACATATCGAACCGGATATTGCCTAATATGCGATATCCGATCGATGACCAAACGATAACCAAATTGAAATCCAACCATACCGTTGTGCTCAGGATGATGTGGGGAAACATTCTAGGATGAAAACCCAACCTTGACACCATGCCGACACGCCTCCACGAGCCGCCACCGTTGGCGAGTGTATAGAGTAATTTTCAGGCGATCGGAAAACTCCAAACCGTCGGCCAAATTCATACCTATAGATCAAGCACATCAATAGGAGTAACTTTTATACCTTGGCTCGAAGATCAGTTCCATCGTTTGAGTTGTCGAACGAACGATTTTAATTTTTGAAAAACCTAGAAATTCTAGGTTTGGATCAACGGTTTTGGGGATGAAAACAAGTGGGGTCTTCGAGGGAAAACACAAAGGGAAGGTAGGGAAGTGTTTTGGAAGTGATTGGGTGGCTGGCAGTGGTCGGAGTTGGCCGGAGATGGCAGCGGAAGTCGCTGAAACTTTTGATGAAAATTTTGGCAGATTTTGGCTCTGTTTTTAATCGATTTTTCTGGTTTTCTTGATTGAATTTAAGTCTAGAAATTGGTATGTATGGAAAGAGGAGAGAGAGTCAATTGTGGCACTCGATTTGGTGGCTAGACAGAGGAGAAATCTGAGTTTGAAAATGGTTGTTCGTCAAATTCGCGAGAGAAAAGAAATCTAGGTTTAAAAATCTGAAACTTTCGAAAAATTTACAATTATGCCACTAAACTTCTTTTGATCGTAACGTCTTCGTTATAAATCCAATTTGAGTCCACTACGTGTCTACGGACTCATCTCAACGTGCTCTACGCAACGGTTAAATTGAAATCCTTAGATTCTTTCCCAAACAAAAAGTCCACTTTTAAACCTATTAAAATATTCCCGGAGTAAAATTGTCTTTACTTGAATAAATTAATAATTAAGTATTAATTTAGGTTCGGGTTATTACGAAAGACATTTATGCAGCGCTTTCATAGCCTTGCATGAGACTCTGATGTTTTTTTTTTCCTTTTTTTCCATTACAGCTATATTTCGATATTATAACGATATTTTGACAAAATATTGCTAAAGTGTGAGTGAAATTATCGACATTGATATTATCAATATTTATACGATATGCGTATGGATACGTTCAAAAATATTCGTGACTTGAAAAAATAATAATATCCTCGATATTTCGTCGATATTATCTACTTTTAGGATATGATTAGGAACCATGAGAAGTCTCATTATATGCAATTTCATTACATAGCTCTCATGTTATTTCATATTCCTAGGACCAATGTTGTTTTACATTTATAATTACATACCAAAAAATCATGACTGAAAACAACTATTCTTGCCCATTAATAACTTAATAAGTCATTAAAAAAGATGTCCTTAACATTAACTATTACATAATTAGTTGGCTTTAAGGGCATACTACTACTAACAATCTCTCACTTGTTCTTCAAAATCAATCTGACATGTATCTAATACACATCCTTTCCATGTGTCGGTCTAGCTATAATGACTCATAGGCTTCGTTAGTGGATCTGCTACGTTGTCTTCTAAAGCTACCTAGAGAACATTGACTTCACCATGAGCAATGTATTCTCGGATAATGTGGAAAGGTCTCTCACTGTGTTTGGATTTCTGATGAGACCTTGGTTCCTTGGCTTGAGCTATTGCCCCATTGTTGTCAGAGTATAGGATGACTAGTGGACTTGATGGTTGGAATTGAACTTCTTCATCCAAACAGCTTCCTTTGCTACCTCATATGCAACTATATACTCTTTCTCAATTTTTGAATTTGTTACTGTGCTCTGCTTGTAGCATCTCCAACTTATTACCCCTCTGTTGTGCTTGGCATGATTTCCCAAGTGCCAAATAGAGATTATGGTCCCTAACTTGGCATGAATTGTATTATATATTTCATATGAAGGCTATATTGCACAAACACTTCACTAAGCTGAAGTGTTAAAGTGTCGGACACTTATACATGACTTGGATATGCCTCAGACATGGTCAAGACACTCCCCGAAAGGGGTCAACTCAAGGTCAAGACACGACATGGATGATTTTGTAACTTCAAAAAAAAAATTGGGGTCAAAACATAATTGTTGAAACTTATTAGACAACATGACCATTTTAAAAAAATAAATAAACTAGGCTTAAAATTGTATTTCAAAAATGTTTTATCCTTATACCTATTACCTTATCATCCATCTTCTTGCTCTCCCAACTTCCTCCATCTTTTTTCTTCCTTTCTCTCTCTTAATTTTTATATATTTCCTTGAAATTTGAATTAACCACGTACTTGGAGATTAGAATTTCTGACAATATTATCTTCATTTTCTCATTCAGTTTTTCATTTGAATTTAAATAAGGTTTTTCTTAGGAAAAATGAGTAGTACTAAATCTAATGAGAGCTCCTCCATTTCTCATGCTCAATGCTCCTTTATGGAGTATGCTTGACTCAAATAAGAATAGTAGAGGAGGAAAAATTAGTTTGAAGTGTCATTATTGTCAATTCAACTTTCAATAGGCATACTCTATGGTGAAGCTTCATTTGTTAAAAATTAAAGGAGTTTGGATACAACTTACAACAAAGTTACACAAAATAATTTATCGAAAATACAACGCTTGCTAGATGCAACAAAATTGAGGGTAAAAAATTCCCAAGCTAGATGACAAGACCGGCCCCAAATTCCTCAAAACCCAGGACGAATCGTGTGGAAATTCCGACATCACAACCGATGCCGAACTTACTTACTAATAATATAGCCTCTTTTCCAAACAAGGAAAAGAGGGACAATAATTTCTACCGAAATTTTGGCAAAGTATCCCTTGAAAAACAGACATTTACCAAAATTTTCAACCTGTCAAAAATACAGTTTAAGATTCCCAAACATCAGCATGCACAAAGTAGTTACACACGACAAATAAACAGGCCTCTGGCCTCATAACCCAACATTTTCCAAAACATCCTTGCTTTAGAACTCCTTTGCAAAACCTTAAAACCGTAACAAATATCGTAACAGAAATCAGAGAAGCCTTTTCTCTTTTGACAATGCAAGCACAGTTCAAACAGTTTATTTTGCGGCTACACCTAGGTTCAACCCCAGGCTACCTACGTACCCCTTTGTGAGGGATCAAGCCACATGTAGTCTTATGTCGACAATCACGATTTTAGATGATATACGATTATTTAAAGTAAAACAAACGATTAATTTTACATTCATCTACAACTTCAAATCCGACCAAACACACCCTGAACACATAATAAATTCCTTCCCTTATGTCAGTTCATCCCTTGCAATCATACCCTATCCAGGTGTATGTTGCGAACAACACTTTCCAATCCATGACTTGAATATTCATGCCCGTGCAGAGTACTCATGAAGCACAATCCCAAGAGTCTCAACCCAGAAACAAATCCACATATATATGGGTTATCTACTGTAGACGTCCCTGAACTTGGCCCCCATTTGCAATTGGGTCCATGAACTTTTTTTGTGCCAATTTCATCCTTTAACTAGACAAATAGTTCCAATTAGGTATTACTGTCCAACTATGTCAATTTGTCTGTCAAAATGAGGGGGTAAAAAGCATCTTTCAGGTTCTTCATCTAGCATTGATCCCAAACTCCACCTTCTTCTTCCATCATCGACCCAACAACCCCACCTCAAGAATCTGACTATTTTAGAAAGCCATTTGTAGAGGGACTTTGTGCAGAAAATTCCAACGTTCTAGAATTTCAAAAAGACAACAAAAATAATAATAATAATAAAAAGCAGTGAGAAAGAGAAACTTACCCTACCCAAACAATTCTCTTCTTCAAGGAAACTTTTTCAATTCCACAATCTCTTGGCATCTTCCTGTGGTTTTCACCTTTTCTTTTGCTTTCATTTGTGTTCATAAGTCTCCCTCTCTCTCCCGCAACCTATTCCCCCCTCTTCCTTCAAAACCCAGATCCCAACCCAATTTGCAAAACTTCTTTGTCGAAAACCTTAGTTTGGGTACCTTAAGGAGATGCTTTTCTGGTCAAGAAGAAGACACAGAACACAACATTCTATTTCACATAATGTACAAAACCCAAAATCCCAAGTAGACAACTTCAATCAATCTATCGTTTAACTAGACCACATAGAGGAATCCTCAACAACTATGTGGCCCGGGTGAGTCGTCAATCGGGGGACTAGGCTAATCAGCACGCACAGCAAAATCCTCAATACTCGTGCGTCTGTGACAAGTCCTACGCACGCAAACTAACCAGCTATTCATTTCCAGGTATAAAGTATCCATGTCCACTATTTCTAAGTATTAGTATTCAAGGGGAGGTACATATGATAGTACAGATCATGTACCGGGAAAACAATCCATTGTGGGAATCGTTTGGTTGAACCACAGGAGGACTCCTTAACAACCATGTGGCCAGGACGAGCCGTCCAACCGGGGAACTGGGCTCACCAGCACACACAGCAGAATCATCAATACTCATGCGCCTGTGACAAGTCCTACACGTGCAGACTACCCTGCTAAGGGTCTACGGTAACACCCCGTCAAGGGTGCCCGAGTCCCAACATATCTATACCATATCCACAATTTTCAAGTATCCATCCATTTCAGAATCAGTAACCAAGGAAGCCCACAAGCTGGAAAGTCCAACACACGTGTAGGTATAGTGACCAGGGAGGGTACATATGACGGTGTGGTTCATAACCCTTATATAAATATTATAAATAATATTCGCTTCCTTAATTAATCTTCCCAAATATTTATCCATAGTATAGGAAATAAACTCTCAAAGATATATTCCATAAAGACCCAAAAATAATTCAAATAGTAATCATATCTTGTTTACACTTAATTTTCATTAAGATACTATATTCCACAATTAAAATAATAGACTTTCGTAAATAGCCTGATATCACCCAATCTATATACTTTAATAATAATTATAATAATAACCCTTCGAGATCCCATATCCTCGTAACCCATATTAAATCAATTTTTCAATCAAAACTCAATATGCAAGAAATTCCATATTAGAAGAACGAAGTACCCTTAAAAAATAAATGTCACTTCTTACTAATAATCATAGCTGAGCCTAAGGCTCACTTTCACAACCCACCAATCAAATATCTAAAGCTCACCCATTCCATAACTTCAATTGGTCAATATACTATCAAGAATTCCATAAGATACTATAAAACAATCTCATAATCCCAACATAATCAGAATAACTCAAATAACAGTCAAGACTCGTTTACATGGTCGTTCTAGTGCTTCTCGAAGGGTGAAACTACCTCGGAAGATTCACGGTCAACCGAGGGTCAAACTGTCTAAACTTGGTCAACCAGGCCCGCGGGGCCCCACAACCTCTAATTTTCGATCCGAAAGTTCCTACAGGTTTAACAAGGTTTAATAAGCATGTCCTGCAAGTTTGGTCCGAATTGAACGGTCAGATCACTGATGATCGAACGATCGGACGATCGGATGGTTATCGTTTAACGCAAACTTTAAGTTATTGAATCGGAACATCTGGGGCTCCGATTCACGATCCGTGATGAAATCCTACAAGATCCTAGGGATGTCTAGATCAATAGATATTGAAATGAAGTCAATCCAACGGTCTGAACATACTGTACCCGGATAACCAAATTCAAATCGAGCATTACCGTCATGCTTGGGATGACCACAGGGAACATTTTAGAACTCAAAGACCAGCCACAAAGTGGCCCATGTGCCGCCCACACGCCCTGGCAGCGCCTGGGGTCCAAAGCAATTCCGGCAATCGGAAAATCTCCAAACTTCCAGTCAAGATGTATACCTATATGATCAAAATAATGAATTAAGAAACTTTTGTTCTTGGACCAACCCCAAAAAGTGGCCGAAGATGGCCGGAATCGTGAGCCGAAACCGGCCCAAAAACTTTAATCGCTTAATTGATAACCAAAACGCCAAAAATTGATCCTAAATAACCCAACACCAGCTAGAACACATTGAGAGGATGAGAAAACATACCAAGTTCGAAGAATTTGGTGGCCAGAATCTCTCAAACGAACTCCAGGAAGTTATGGGTAAAACTGGCAACTTTTTGGCAATTTTGGAGAGATATGATGGCGGCTGGGGCAGCAAAGGGTCGGGATAGGTAGAGGACAATGTGCCGATTCTTTTGGTACCAACCCCGTCATGTTTGGTGGTCGGTGGCTGCCAAGGATTAAAATATCGGCCGTGCAGATAATATCGGGCCTCCAATTTACGGATATTTCGGGGGATATATCGTTATCGTTTTAGGTATCGAGAAAAAATCAACAAAAATGACAAATATAGGCATTGAAACACATAATTTTGGTTGTAAAACTTTCATAGATGTTATGTACATTGTCAATGAATGTATTGAACAAATAAAACTTAAAATTTACTAATAATAAGATAAACATATGATGAAATATAAGTGGTATGTAATGCGCGTTAATGAAAAGTTTGAAAATAAAATATTGATTAGAATGAATAAACCATGCATAAGTCCATAGTTTGCTTAAACATTGGATTACAATTTAGATAAGTGTCCATCTACAAAAATGAAGAGCTCCTATGAGGTTCAAATAATGAGGAACAAGTATCTAGATTCATACAATAGTCATACCAAGTCATGTAACCCGAGCAGTTTGTAAGCCATGTTTGAACATGGTGCACATAGGCCTCTCTTGAGCTCCCTACTGTCCTCCCATATATGGGATAGTTAGGATTAACCCAACTAGTAGGTCCATAATCTGTTTTATCATCTTGAGCTCCATAACTAGTTACACTATAATCAGACATGACATAACTGTAGCCATCATAAGATTCATTTGAGTTAGTACTACGTCTAGTTTCTATGCTCATAGATCCAAATTGATCGTTATGTCCTCTTCAGATGGATTGGAGGTATGTGGGCAGTGGACTGTGCATAGATTCTTCATATTAATAAATATAGGGTTTTGGGCAAGGATTAGCTATTTTTGGGTTTCAATTTGCTTCAATTGCCTTCAAAACTTCTAAATTTTTTTTGGGTTCTGTTATGGATATCGGGAAATATCGGGATATCACACTTATCGGGGATATATCGTCGATATAGAGGAAGATATGGCCTTACCCCCCAATATCGGTTGTCGACAGTTGAAAATACGATATATCGGCAGATATATCAGTGTATCAGCCGATATTTCAATCCTTGGTGGCTGCAGTAGTGACCCAAAAATGGGTCGGACAGGGGGTTGTTTGTGCAAAGGGAGAGGGAGAGATCGTGAGGGAGAGAGAGAGAGAACCAGGTTTTTTTTTTTAATAAAAATCAGACTTAAAATTATTTACGGTTTATGTCACTAGTCCGTAACTCGTAACTTCTTCGTTACAACTCGGTTTTGAGCCCACTACGTGTCGATGGACTCATCTAGGCATGATCTACATCGTAGTACCATACATTTCTCCAAATCCTTTCGGATTAAAAAGGACCAATTTACCCCTACCCCTAAGGGCAAAATTATAATTTCATAATGAATAAATAAATAAATAATTTAAATGACTAATTAAAGTTCGGTCATGGTGGTACACTAGAACTATTCTTTGCCCACATCAAGCAAAGCGGTTCTTTACCATTTGAATTTTTATAATTTGGGTTATGGATGAAGGAGTTTGTAACCAAAGAATAGGAAGGGAAGTGGACCTCTTGAGAAAGCCTTCCACATCGATTGGATGATCTAATTACAAGAATGTTTACACAAGTGGCTTGTCATTGAACCTTGCAAGGAACCTATACTCTG
This sequence comes from Prunus yedoensis, assembly GCA_005406145.1. Taxonomy (NCBI): domain Eukaryota; kingdom Viridiplantae; phylum Streptophyta; class Magnoliopsida; order Rosales; family Rosaceae; genus Prunus; species Prunus yedoensis. Next base: position 38,013 of record BJCG01001418.1, read on the forward strand.
TCGAAGCCTTTGGTAAGGCTTGTTCTCACCTGTTCCAGATTATTGCCCTTCCGGTTATAATGAATTGCAAACTACACTTTTTTAAATAAAAAAAGAAGATGAGTCATGTTGGATAAAATAGAGTCAATAAAGAATAAATGGAAAGATAAAGGTGTAAGTGTGTGTAGTAATGGATGGTTGGATTGAAAAGAAGACATCATTAACCGAGAACTTGATGTTACATTAATCGTCATTCAAATGAAGCTTTTTTCAATTGCCAATACACACTTAACTTCCATCATTGGGATGACAAGGAGGTATAAGGAATAAGCGTGGTGAATGACAAAAATTGGATTTGTATCAAGAAGATGATGTTGAAAAAACAAAAACAATCAAGAAAATATTGAATGAGGTACTTTGTGTAAGACTGTTTTATAAATATTATGTGTGGCCCACATGAGACCTATGTGGTAAATAAATTATTTAATTGGTTAAATAAATATTATTCAAAATAATTATATTGGTCAAATAAATAGAAGTAGTTTCCTATTTTATTACTATGATGAGTGGTAATTGATTATGGGCTTCACTAGCAACGGGTCCTCTCTCTGCCTATAATAGTGCACATACCCATCCTATGTGTACACTGATGAAGACACGTATTAGGGTTTTTCTAACATGCAAAAGGCTAGAGAGAGAAACCTATTTCCTCTACATTGACTACTCACCTACGGATCGCTCAAGACAAATATTTGATATGGTAGAAGACTAATTATTCAAGGCATGTATGTAATTTAAGTCTAATTGAATTTCAGCCTAATGCTATTGTGAAATCATGAAGTTTAAGATCTTGGATCATGGATTGGGTCTTATGATTTTAGCCAATTTTAAATTTACACTTGGTCTAAAATTGGATGAACAACTATAAATTTTTTTATGTGGTGTATGAGGTTTTAATTTAAAGATTGACCAAGAGTAGTAGACCGCTCCATTGCATTGCACATGTTTCCATACAAGGTCACTTTTTGTGTGTTGAAGTTATCAGTAAATTCATTTAGTTTTTCTTAATCATCATAATTTTATCATTTATAATTTCTCCACTTTTAGGTATCAGAGCAAAGAATGATTTGATGTTGCTCCAAATTGTGTTGCTCCACATAAGGATAAAGAGAGTTTAATAGAAAGACAAAAAAAAATTTGATCACTAGTTTCCTAATAGTTTGGAGAGAAGAATTATCAATAGGGAGTTTACCTCTTTTTCAGCTTAACTATAAGATTTTTCAAGTAGTGACTCTATGAAAGATAGATTGTTATATGCAACCAATAAAATGATAGGTCCATGGAGCTCCACTCCAACCCTTTAAGCTTTGGCTTTGGAGTTACTTGAACAACCTTGTTCATCCTCATGTTGTGAAAGAAATTGGAGTACATATATTTTTGTACATTCTTTGAGGAGGAACAAGATAGCACCACAAAGAGTCGAAAATTTGGTATTTATTCATAATAATCTCCATCTTTTATCAAGAAAAATGCCAATTTACAAAGAAGGTGAGGACTAAGATGTGGGTTGTCATGAGGATGGATTTGATACAATGAACATGGAAAATGTAGGTTTACTCGAAGTTGCAAACCTCTCATTTGATGAACCATAATTAGAGGCCATCATGTTTTCTAATAACAATGAAGAAATATTTGAAGATGTCTTGGGTTCTTTTTCCATCAGAATGCTTGGTCGGGCTTTGTTGATTCTTGGACCGCCATATAATGGTGAATCAAGACTTCATTGCCCCTTTTTATGAGTTAGCGAGAACCAAGCCCAAAGCATCCAAAAGGAGAAGCAAGTCTTAGGGAGAGTACTCTGTTGTTCTTCCAACCACAGCGTGTTTTGTGTTGACGTTAACGACAGCCCTGAAAATGGGTAAAGATGATTGATGATTTTGAACAGAGATTGTATGAGCTTGGATGGGAGTTTGGAGTGAGAGCTAAAGACCCACAAGTTTAGCAAATGAGAATGCATGTGCTTGGCTTGGTGTTGGTTATGCTTGAGTTTGGGTGTTGAAAATTTGTTGTTTAAAGCTCTGACTATGGTGATTTAAGAGTTTCAAGAGAAGGAGAATGGAAGGAAAAGCTTGAGGCTTGAAGGCTTTGGTGTTTATAGCTTGGCGGAGTATGAGGAGGAAGGAAAAGCTTAGCGTTATGCGTTGAGGCTGGAGCTGTATAGGGAAGATAAAGGATTTCAAGGCTGAGAAAGTAAGAGAAATGGTTGTGATGCTTACAACAACCAAGAGAATAGGTTAATGGTCACCAGATGCTTGTAGTAGCTAAGAGAAGGGTGATGGTTGCTAGGATGCTTGTAGCAGTCAAAAGATGGAGGTTGATGGTTAAGGAATGATTGTGATAGCTGCTATAATGTTTGCAGCAACCAAAGGAAGGTGCTCGGATGGTTGCTGGGGTGCTTGGAGCAACTCAGAGGAGAAGGGTGATAGCCAAGGAAAGATGTCGATGGTTGGGAAGCTTGCAACCGGTAAGAGAAGGGGGTTCTCATGGTTACTGAGAGGCTTGCATCAACCAAGAGAAGTGGTTCTCCCCTGACTCATAGCTTCTAATTTATAGAAGGCAAGGTTTTCCCTTATTTCCAATAGGTAAAGGGAAAGGACTAAACCATCATATTTCAATGTGAAAAAGGGAGTAATGGGGCATACTTATTTCCTGCAAGTAAAGCTATGTATCGGAAAACTTAACTATTTCTTATCAGTAAAAGGAAGTGTCTGAATTAGGTTGTTTCCATCAGGTAATAGAGAGTGCTTGAAGAATATCTCATTTGCTAACTACATGAAAGAACTCCAAGTAATGGTCTTGAACTTTGGTGCTCCAAGCAACCCAAAGTCTCCATTGTCCAAGAGTTTTCGTGGCCTTGTGGACCTTCGCAACCTTCAAACCCCTCATGCAAGCCCCATGCACCACATGACTTGGTTCATGTGAGCTTGGTAGGTGATTAGCATAAGAAAATGTATTAGTTTTGCATGGAGTTTATTGGCATGTTCTTGAAATACTTCGGCATGTGTTTATAGTGGCTTGACCTTTGTGGACCGAGGTTAGTGACCTATCAAATTTAAAAGAATAGGTTTTTGGCATGGCATGGATATTACTAGAATGTATTAAAATCTTATATATTTATTTTGTCAAATTAATTCCAAACAATATAATTGGAATTACTACCAAGACTAATTTATCCCTTATTTCGTACGTATATTGGGCTTTTAAATGCATGTGGGCTTTCTCGGGACTTTTTGGCCCTCAACAAGTTGATTAATTATGTAAGGTGAATGAATCATGTTGAACATAAGTACCTTTCCTTTATTTATGGAATTATAAAATTAAGTATGAGCATGGTATTCTTGTGGTTAAATATATATATTAAGCATTATTATAAATTATTATTTTATTGCTGTGTTCAGTTCCTAGCTTTTTTATATTTGTCGTATCCTCGTGTCCCATTTCGCATTTCTTGTTCGTGCAACATTGAATGAATTGAAGGATTGTTGTCAAAGTGTTGTTTAATGATTACTTTGTGAATAATCTACCAAAATTAATTAGGATTCCATAGGTTGGTTTTCCCTGTTTGGGCCTATTTTCAACCGTCGTTAAATAAATAAAGCAATTGAGCCAATGCCTGGCCTGGGGCTCGAAACCAGTGGGTAGAAAAACTAAACCTTTGGGCTATGTTCAAGTGGATTTAAAGGGATTATCTATTCAATTGATCAATTATCTAAAATCCCTAAATATATTGTTTCTTAGCACTAAAGACAAGTTAATTAAATTAATTGATCTTAATTGATTAGGTCTGATCCTTATGAATATCGTACCCTAGTAGACCATGGACCTATGAGCTAGGGCAAAAGTCATATAAAAAGGGAGATAATTCATTGTTAAGACACACAACTTTTCAACAATCAACTAGAGATAAATCCTAACCCTTTATTCAACGCACATTAGTTTCGATAATAGCTCTACCAGTTTCAACGTTGGTATCGATTTTCAATTGATCTTTATCAACTGAAGGTGTTGTTCTTAAATGCAGTACAAGTTCTTACCTCTTCCCTCGACTGTTACCAAATTTCTCAACACTCTGAAGTTGTTCTAGTGATCCATAGATAACTCAAGGTGGTAACTAGGGGTGGGCATTCAAACTGAAAAATCGAGAAACCGGGCAGAACTAGACCCAAAAAAATTGAAAACATCGAGTTGACCAAAAATCAAACCGGATCGATTCTAACTGATTCCAGTTTCAGTTTAACATCTCTAAAAATTGAACCGCACTGAACCAGACTAGAATCAAACAAAAAAAAAAAATATGAATATATATTGGTGGCCCAACTACTAATCCCAAGATTTTTCTCACTTCCCTAGCTCAATTGCCACACATCTAACCTTACCTAAGCCCCGCAACTAAAGCCCATCAACCAACACCTAACTCTCAAGCCACTTTTTCTTTCCTTTCTCTCCCTTATCTTTTTACATTTTCTCCCTGTGTCGCCCGCTTCGCTCTAGCTTTCTCTTCACTCTCTTTCTCGCTTTGTCTTCTCAGGGCTCTCGCCTGTTCTTTCTTTCTTCGATCCTCTTTGTGGATTCCGATTTTCCTCTCTCCTTCTCTCTCTCTCCTCTCTCTCTCTATCTATATATATTTTAAAATTTATTATATTATTATTATTATTATTTTATTTTTTGTGCTTCTCTCTACCCTATTGCTATGAAGCCTTCTTCATAAAAAAAATCTGTCAAAAGTACCACATAAACATTTAACAACTAGAAATAACATCTCACACACTCCAACCGATGTGTCAAAGCTGATGTGAAGGCTGAAGATTGAGATGTTATTTTGACATCCCAAAAGCAAGATGTCAAATGAATATTTTATTATTTTTCTTTTCTATTCTTTTAATTAAAATAAGACAAATTTATAAATAAACCCAATCCTAGACATGTATTTATAAAAAAACCCAAACACTAATTAAACATAGAAACACACCCAAAATCAACAATTGTATATTTTTTGGGTGTGTTTATAAATGGGTTTTGAGTGTGTAATGATGGATTTTGGGTTGTTTTATAAAGTGTTTTGGGTGTTGGGTTTTTTTATAATTTCAACCCCATTTTGGGTGTTTTAGTGAAACTCTCTAAAATAAATCAACACTAAAATGTAATAAAATAATAATTTAATTTGACATATCGGGTGGAGTGTAAAACTGTGTAAGATAATTGCCACATCAGCCATCAAATTTAAATTTGATGTTTGGTATTTGACATCTCCCTTGGAGATGGTCTTAATGAACTTTAATTGAAACACAAAAGTTATTACAAGGCTTAAAATCCTACTCACGTTCTGCAAGTGTCATCAAAATTACCAACAGTTTTGAACAAATAATCCTGCCCTAGTTTCCACAAAAACAAATGACGAGCATATAAACATAAATTCAGAAAGTAAACTTATGCCTACAAGCTACACTAGCAACAAAGAAACCAAATGCCCAAAAATTATCATAATTTTGTTAGTTCCACCAAGTTGCATTGCACATGGACAAATCAAAACAGCTCTCCCACTAGTACAAGGTTGCAAGCAAAAACTGAAAGGGCACTCACATCCCAGACTTTCGCAATTCAGCAGTCCCGTGTGCAAAGTGACATCTTTCTCCGAAGGTGCAAGTCCCTTTGGTAAAATTATCGCATAGCTTTGTCTTATAGTTACTTCCGGGAGGGGCCGGGGCCCCTGGAGCTCCTCCTCCTGGAGTTTTGCTGGGCCAGACATTGAAAGAGTCACAATTAGCTCTCTCACCATGGCACTTGCTTGCTGAATCTGTTCAAAGGTCCCCTCTAGTTCAATGTTCCTGAGATTGGGATCTGACTCATGCTCCCGGATTGAAAGCTTAGCACCTGTCTGGCGACAAATCTGCTTCGAATTTACACCACCCTTCCCAATAATGGCTCCTGCAAGCGAAGCATCGACACTGATTTTGGCAGTAGACACTAGATTGCAGGGCCTGCAAGGGGTGGCTCCATCCAATTGGTCATGCGGCCTGGACAGGTCCCATGGCCGGGGATCATCGTGGGATTGAGCAACATGCTTGCCAAGTCCCACTTCACCATGTGCACAATGGCATTTGTCACCGAATTTGCAGCCTTCAGCAGAATTATATTTATTGCATAAGCGCGATTTAACTGCAGATTGAACTGGATCCATTTGAATTGGATGGTGGGGGGAGCAATGTTCCTAGATGCTTGAGGAGCAGGCGCAAGATTCATCATCTGAGCCACAGCATTATTAACACCAGGAACGTAGTGCAGGAAGTGGCAACTCTCGCCAAAAGGACAGCCAGCAGTGCTGCAACAGAATCATAAAGCTCGGTAATCAGATGACAATAAAACAATTATTAACTATTCTCTACAGAGATATGGATGCTCAGGCCAACAGTGTCACTCAATTCAAAGATAAGAAATAAGGTTTCACAGCACAAAGTTCTTTCTAGCGTATGCCAAGGACCAAGAATCTATAATTCAAGTTTACTCACTACCTATTACTGAGAGAAAACCAGTCAATACTAGACACAAGAATCTATAAGACCAATACAGAGCCCCCACATCCAACCCTGCCCCACTTGTAAGCACCCAAAAAAAAATGAAGGGAGGAAAAAAAGGATTTGGCAGCCAACCTTCAAAGCAGATTTTTTTCTTGGAAAGTACATCATACCAATTGAAACTGAAATATGTTATTGTAAGTTATATATATATATATATATAGCAATAGGGTAGAGAGAAGCACACACAAAAAAGAACTTGGCAAGTAATCAAGCCTTACCCATGATGAGACTCTGATATTTTTTTTATCAATATCGATAATATCCCATATTTTCATCGAAATTTAAGCATTTTTGGATTATCGTATTTTAGACCTTGGTCGTCACCTGCATCCCCATAGTGATAGAGAAGAAACTTCCCATGGGCAATGTATTACATGATAGAGAAGGAGCGAGACTCACTTGAAGAAAACTCTGACATGCCTTCAGAGGGAATTGATGGAAGCTGACCGAGCTGTGACTTGTGCCCATTCTGAGGGGATTCATGATGGCTTTCAGTAAGGAATCAGCTACTTTTGCGACAAAGCAAATGAGGGTTATTTGTTTGTTTACTGGGATAACTTCCCATAAAGGACATATAAGTCAGAAAGTTTAGTTCATAATAACTCGGGTTTCTGTCCCCAATTCCCACTAGGGTTCTAAGATGAGTCTTATTGTTGGGGACTTTTATTTTAGCTTAGCAATATTTGTTTTCTATTGTTTGTCTAGCATTGGCCGTGGCCTAAATTCTTAAATAAAGTTAATGTGTGACATATGGTCGAGTTGAAGGAGTACTAAAAATTAATTGAAAGACCTAAAATGTAACTCATAGATAAATTCAAGATTAATTACTCCAAATTAAACGTTATTAGTTGGCAAAACAAAAAACCCTATTTATTTTTGGATTACTGACCTAACTGGTCCCCCAACTATTGCCCCATTATCATTTTGGTCCACCAAACTAAAATTTTCATTCAAACGTCCTTACTAATTTTTTATTTTGCTACCAAGATGGTCATCCATCAGAAGATTCCATTACTTCTGATCACCGCAATGGCCACATAACTGAGTTTTTGAAGGGTATATGCGATCTTTTTGAGAAGCTCTATCGTTCAAAACCAAATACCTCCAGTCCCTCTAACTATTGCTCTAGTATCATTTTGGTCCACCAACTAAAATTTTCATTTGAAACCATTCTTCAACTCTTTTTATTTTTATTTTTTTGTATAAAGATTAGGGATGGTAACGGGCCAAGTATGGTCTAGGTTGCCAATACCATCCCCGACCCTGTTCCCAAACCCTTCCCGTCCACGCCCCCATCCCCGTTTAATAGGGTTCGGGAATCCCCGCAGGTACCTGTCAGGGGACCATTTCCCATACCCACCCGACTCCCCGATTTTTCAAAGAAAAAATACATATATTTTGGTGAATATTGTTAAAGTCCCATTATTTTGTTCTTTTTCTTTCTCTTCTTAATACCAAAACTGTATATGGATATGGTTCTTCTTCCCTCCACATAAACAAAAACCTTTGATTAAATCAAAATAAATTGAAACCTTCTGTGTCGGAAGAGAATACTCCAGCAGCAACTTTCACTGCATCTGCCGTTTGAACAATAAACATTGTCAAACATAAGGAAGCTCAGGGATAAGAAAGAGCAAAATATTGCTTTAAAAACTTTGTTAGTGATATCATATTCTGGCCAGCAACGTCTATAAACCAATCAGAGCTTTCAAAAATTCCTGTATACAAAGATATGCATTAATACGTTATTGGTTACACTCACAGTCAAAACCACAATCCACGAGAGAAAGAAAAGTAAATATTTCAATTCCAAACAAGCCAAATCAAGCGTGGCAAGTAGCATGGACTTACTGAAATGTGGAGATTTCTATAAGGAAATATACATTTAAACTAAATCAAAGACCCAAGTACCTGATATGGATCGAACCTTCACTAAAGCTGTCAATGGTGGTGGGCAGCAACGGTCACAATCCAAGGCGCAGCGTTGACAACCGTTTCACGGGAGGGGCCATCGTTTCCTGCGGAGAAGAAGAAGAAAAGGAAGAGAAAAAAAACAAAAGATGAAGGAAAAGATGGGAGTGCGGCGGCTTGAGTAAAGAAAGTAGGGTTTATGCTCATCCGAAAAAAAAAATGTAGGGTTGAATTGGGTTTGGGCTACAGGCTTAATATTGTTAGGCTATAGGATTAATATTTGAAAAAGAGATGTGTTATTTTTGTTTTCTACAAGGGATTTTGTGTTGTTAAAATGAAAAGAAAAAAAAATAAAAAAATATATTCCTGGAAGGGGAGCCCACGGGTAGTAATAAATATTGTGTGTTTTAAATAAGTTAATTTCTTTTTATTTCTTTTCTTTTCTGTTTAGTTTTTAGTTTTTTTTTTTTGTTAAGTATTACATGGTGTGTGTAGTTATTTATTTATTATTACGTGGTGTGGTTAGTTAGTTTTTTTTTTTTACTGAGTGTTAAAAAAAATTTACTTCAAACAAACACTGCTTTACATCTCATCACTCTTAAAAAAAAAATTACCTTCAAAAAATTAAAATAAAATTAAAAAAACACTCAAGTTCAAAATTTTAAAAATAAACAAACAACAATAACATCCTCTTCGTCTTCTTCTTCTTCTTCCTCATCATCTTCATCATCATCATCTTGCCATGCTTCATAATTCCACCAAATGAGCCTTTAGTTTGAGCTCTGAATCTCCTCTTTCGGGTTTTCACGCACCGCTTCTTAGGGCTCATCACTTGAGTTCCCAAAAATCACTAAGTTATAGACGCAGTTTAGAGAAAAACCTAGCAATTACAGCTTGCAACTGTAATTTCTGTAAGCCCGTAATTTTCGGACGCATTCAAGAGCGTCTCTACTTCCATGAGCCCGTAATTTCTGCTTGTGGAATCTGCGGCACCTCTATCTATCGAACGTGGCTCTTGCTTACTACCCGTAACTACTTAGGAAATAAATATTGTTTTGTTAAAATGAAAGAGGCTAATAATAATTTCCTTTTTTTTTTTTTGCCATTCTTCCTCTAAAGTTGAAAAATAATAGAATTTCGAGAAAAAACAAATTGTCTTTGTTGCAATTGAAATGTTAAAAAAAAATTTAAAAAAAAAGGGAAAAAAATCATGTTTGCATATAAATTTAATTTTTTAAAAAATTAATATTTGTTTTCGCGTTTGATTATTTTTTTATCTTTGAATTGTTTGAATTTGTTGATTATACATGTTTGCATACGAATTTTGTTAAAATCAGTATTTGTTATTGTGTTTTATTTTTTTCTATTATATTTGGATTGTTGAATTTATTGATTATTATATATATTTTGCATAGAATTTGTTTTTAATATGCATGTTTGTTAGCTGGAATTGGAATTCTACCATTAAATTAATTAATTATTTCTCTATAACACAAGGACACTTGGTGGAGTAGTGGTTAAGTAAGCTGTTGGGTTCTAAAGGAGGTCATGGGGTTTGAAACCCCATGCCTTCATCACAAAAATGTTTTAAGACTTTTAAGATATATATTAATTAAAATTAGAAATATATATTTTGGGGTGGGTTCCGGGACACAATTACCATACCCGGCCCGAACCCGTCAGGGATTTTCTTTTCGGGTTTCCCCTGTACCCGTACCCGATTTGGCCCCGAAAATTCCCCCCCGTTAGGCTCGGGGACTCGAACCGATGGGGATTTCTGCCATTCAAGACGGTCCTACCGTTAAAGTCCGTCAATTTTATTGTTATTTATTTTTGTATTTATCTGATTTTAAAATTTTTAATTAATTTAAACAATAGAGAAAAAAATTATTACTTTTTAAGTCCACGTCAGCCAAAAAAAGCCATGTTGGTGGTGAGATTCAATTTTTTCAATTTTAAAATTAGTTACAAGTTCCTATAATAGTTTCCTTTAATTTTAATTATTGTTTACTCTTTAAAAAAAATTATTTTATTTTTATATTTATGTGATTTAATTCATTTATCACAATAAAGAATTTTTTATTATTATTGTTAGGTCAGTCTCATGAAAAAAAGCCATGTGGTTGGTGAGATTCAATTTTTAATTTTTTTTTTTTCAGTTTTATAATAGTTTTCCATTAATTTTTAATTAGATATTACTATTTTAATTCATAAGAGACATTTTTACCCCTCAATTTAATCCATAAATTGACAGACTTTAGCAATATGACCGTCTTGATACAACAAAAAAAAGAGTTGAAGGACGGTTCAAATGAAAAATTTTAGTTGGTGGACCAAAATGATATTAGGATCAATAACCCCTTTAGAGGAGGATTACTCACCTAAAAATACGGTTTGTCCCTGTTAATTGCCCAAAAAATTCACAGTTGGGCCATAATAAATTCTCAGCCCAAGTAACAACCTTATTAAGAAAAGACCGGTTGGAGCATATAATGTTCGTCATATACGCTCGCACGGGCCAAGTCAACGTGGCCATGCCAAATAAATAATCCGTCACGCTAAGAATTGAGATTGAGCCTATAAAATGCACTAGCTCTACGAGCCCATGTTAGTCTTCATGTCCCTTTTTAAAGGGATAAAATTCTAGCATGCTAATCGACTTATCCTGCCAAGTGGAATATCATTATTTTACACCTAGCCACGCACAACGCTTAAGTGGGCCCAAGTCACACAAATACCCGGGCTTGCCTGAGTTGGTTGTGATATGATGGTAACGAGCTTTCATAAGGCCATTGATGAGTCGAGAAATAAAAGTTTCGGGTTTCTTGGGAGCCCAAAATTCAAGCCCATTCTTGAGCCCAAATATGTGGGTAAGCATAAAGAGAGAGAAAAAAAAAGCCCATACTCTAGAAAAATTAACATATCACCTTAATAAAATAGCCCATCACTTGAAAAGATTGGCCAATTTCCCTTAGTAGGCTTACCTATCACCTTAAGAAAGCCCAAGTAAATCAAGAAAATATCTGCAAGCCTCCAGCACATGGCTGGAGACAAAAACAACGACAGAAACCAAAGCTATCCATAGGTGTGAGGCTCCAGCACATGTCCAAAGACAAACCCAACACAAGCCATCAAAAAACCAAGTGATACTTGAGCAAAGCACCCTTCAGACTAGTGTACATACCCATTTCTTTTCCCCCCATCAAATCTAGCCATGGATGAGAGGAGAAAAGAAGGAAGGAAGATAGTTGAAAATGGGAGTCCTCCACTGAGGCAGTTGCGGGAAGAGCATTGAGCTCTCCAAATCCCTGATTTCGGGAGATTGGGTAGAGAGGATTTTTACCAAGATAGGATAAGTCAAGGGTAGGGAAGAGCAAGGAAGGAAAAAGCTTGGTCAAATTAGATAGAAACTATTAGGGTTTCTTGGGAAAAGATAGCTCCCATCAGCTATAACATGAGGCCTCCTTTACCCAACAAATATCAACCCACATCTGGAGAGCAAGCTTCCCTCTCTCACATGTAAAACCCAGCAAATTCCGTGTTCCATTCACCATTCTCCCTCATTTTCCCTCTTCTGGCAAGCTATTCCAGATCTTGACAAACTTTTCGTCAAGCTGCCGGAAATTACTTAAACCACCAATCGTTCCTTCCCCATCTCTCTCCCCCCTTAGCCAACCTTCTTAAAATCACTTCCCTTTCCTTAGAACCCCTGTTTCTCATAGGAATTCACAACCATCTCTCTGTTTATGCTAAACTCATGATGGTTTTGCTCCCATGCCACAAGCTTCTAATGCCAAGCTAGAAAATCTATTTGTAAGCAAACGTTGCTTTTGTTGGTGAAGGTAACCAAGATGCTTTCTAAGGCTTCACTGTCCTTTCAAAGCATTCTTGGGGCTTGATCTTTGAACTCAGACACATGGGATAATTTCACCCATTTTCGCTCCTTATCTCAGCACAGCTCATTCATCAGGCTGCTGGAACAAAAAGACCCCCACAGTCCCTCGATTTCACGAAATAATACACAGACTTTGACGGATGAACCATCTTGGTACAAAATAAAAAGTTTAAGGACGTTTAAATTGAACATTTTAGCTGGTGGACCAAAATGATACTAAGGCAATAGTTGGGGGACCATTTAGGTCATTAACCCTTATTTTTAGTAGAATACATACAAGCACCTTGGCTTGAGTGGTTGAAGTTGAATCCATATTTAGAGAAAAAGCTTTAGCTTCCTAATTCAAAGTCCTAACCATCGAGATTCTTGTGACAAAATATTCCTTCAAGGCCAATCAAATCAGTACCTCATTCTGGCTTTTGGGTCTCCTTAAAATAGAGAGGGAAGAAAGAAAGGAAATAAAACAAGAGGGTCTCTCACTCTCCACCTTCGTTCCTTTCGATCAAATTTTCTCGAGAGAATTCAGACCAAATTTTTTTTTTTTCTAAATAGCTAAAGTGGTATACGAAACATCAGAGTGACCATGTCCTTGGGTTATGCAGAGAAGCTTTCCTACATAGAAGATGTGGCCAAGTCGGAATGACTGAACATTTCGACCCACCTCACGTTTTGCAAGAAAAAGTGAGAAATTTTTTCTCATTCTCTTCTGTTCTCTTTTGAGTTCTGTATACTTGTTATTAAAGTTAGTGTCTCTGTTGATCTTCTGGAATTGTGATCTCCATGAATGTTACTTAGGTTTTATGCATACATTTGGCGCAATTATGGCATTAGTTTGCTGCGGGATGTAGATGTTTTTCGTTCTACTTACATGCTTATTAAGATCTGACATCTGGGTTTAGGCATTCATTTGCAATTTGATTGGATTTTACTTGCTTTGTAAATCTATCAGTTGAGCTTTGTTAACTCATTTATGGGTTGTGGCATTACTTACATACCTGTGCTTTTGGTTATCACGTCTATGTCTATAGTCTTAAAGACGTATATATTATCATTTTAACATGTTGGGATGGAATGTACCTACTAATGGAGTGGACAAAGACACAGTTTTCTTTCTCCTGTGTGATTGATTTAATTTGCTTATCTTCCATTGTAGTTTTTCTGTGTTAAGGTTTGTGCACATGGGTAATGCCATTGTGGTGCTTTCCAGTACAAATCTTATTTATCCAACAAATGAAGTGTGCTAATGGAGTGAACCCGAACCATGATTGTACTATTAATATATTAACCCAATATATGCTTGGTTTGCTTGAATTTGTCTTTTTCCTATAGTTGCATTGTTGTCTTGTTGGTATTCAGGACTCAGATACCTTTTTAAACCTTAGGTTTCGTGGATTATCTTTTAGTTCCCCAGAATTTTATTGTCAATGATTCAACTTTGCTGATATTTTTTGATTTATGAAGGTTTACTTCAAACATTTTGAAAGGTATTGGGACATCTTACAAAATGCAAGTTCCTTGCAGGTTTGTTTCACTTTTTGTGCTTGCATATCATCAAGACCTTTTATTTGTGTGCTCTATCCTATGCAAAAGATTTTGTGGTGTGTATCCTTATTTGCTAACATCGTGTGTATGTATTTTGTTGGCAGATTGAACGGCTTGCCATGCTGGTACAAAAGGTTTGAGGCTACACTTCCCATTTATCATGAAGCTATATGTGTACTTCATATTTGATTTTATTTAATTAAGGTCTCTAAGAGTTTCCTTTGCACTTTGTAGAGCAAGCATCTAGTGGTGTTTACAGGTGCAGGAATTTCAACTTCTTGTGGTATACCTGATTTTCGAGGTCCAAAGGGAATTTGGACTCTGCAGGTGAGAATCCTTAAACCTGAGACTAAATTTTTAGCTTCTCTTTGGGCTTCTTTGTTAAAAAATAAAATAAAATTGAAGTACCCCTTTTTGGTGTGATTATTCTTGGTGGGGGAGTGTAATTGGGTTTGAGTTTTGAAGGTTGTATGGTTAGATATGATGGCTTCATGTCCATCCCAGATGCATCTTTTTCATAAATAAGATTGTTTCTTATAAGAAATAAAAGAATCGTAGCAACTTTTTTGTCTCTGCAAAATTATAAACCTCCAGTCCTTTTTAAACAAGCACATCTATATTGATTGATGCTTCTCCCTTATACTAACTACTTTCTATCAAACTTACGATGGAGTCATGGAGTCAGTGAAAAACGGTAAATTGTGGCACTTAAGTATTTTTGGCTGTCTTTAATTTCTTCTAGGCTTCTAGCTCTTTCTATGAGAACTTGATTTTGGAAAGAAGTCGTGTCCTTCCTTTGTAACTCTCCCTCTCTCATATAGTGAATGTATGAGAAACTTAGTAAAAAGGAGTCCTCATTCTTTCATGTTTTTGGCTTGTCCTAGCTGTAAGATATGTAATCATAATTGTACCAGAATTATAATGACAAAGGGAAAGAAACATTCATGCCCCTGTGGAGTACTATGGATGGTTCTGATTTCTATTTACTAGTGCAGCGGGAAGGCAAAGCATTGCCTGAAGCATCATTGCCCTTTCATCGTGCAATGCCAAGTATGACTCATATGGCTTTGGTTGAACTGGAGAGGGCTGGAATTTTGAAGTTTGTTATTAGCCAGGTACGCATACTACGGAAAATTTCTTTATGTTGAAGATTATTGATAATTGCTTCAAATTACTTATTCATGTGGCTTAAGACCTGTTTCATGCTTTTGATGCTAGCGTGTTTGAGTTTTTGACCTTACATTTCCTGTTTTTCTTATTCCTATATTGGGACCGGGGAAGGGGGTCATCAAGAACATATAGTTTTTACTGCTGACTAGTTGTTGGTACTTTGGATTTTTACTAATTTGGGCGACATTAGCAATTCCTTTGTTTTTGTTTTTTTTCTTGTCTAACCATGTTACTTTCAAAAGAATTCCAATTAGGCCTTTTTTTACGCACTATTTCGTATTTCATTCTTGCACTCCCTTAAATAGGTAATTATCTCTGTACATTCTTATTACCTGTTACTTACTGAATGCTAGAATGTTGACGGCCTTCATCTTCGATCTGGAATACCGAGGGAGAAACTTGCCGAGTTACATGGGAACTCCTTTTTGGAAACCTGCCCTTCTTGTGGAGCTGAGTAAGGGTTTCTCTTTATATCATCCTGTTATTGTTGTTATATGTTGCCTTTCCTCGTCATTTTTCTTTTTCTTTGGAATTAGGGTGGGGGACGGTTGATGTAGTGAAGTCAATATTTTGTCTCATTTACAGTTTGGCTGCTTTTGTAGTAAATGAGAATTTAATTTCATGATTTAAACTTGTAAAGGTATTTGAGGGATTTTGAGGTGGAGACTATTGGATTGAAGGAGACTTCAAGACGGTGCTCAGATAAAAAATGTGGAGCACGGCTTAAGGATACAGTTCTTGACTGGGAGGTATTGCTTACTAATAATTTAGTTGCTGGTTGGATGTCCATGGGGATGAAATAAATTCTTTGATTTTTTTTTCAACAATAAAAGAGGTTACACTAAGTGTTTGGATTAATCATGTTAAAATAAGGGTTTGGTTTCAGAAATGGATTCCTTTCCCTTTTTTTTTGGGCTGAGAAATAGGGAGAAGTTCCACGGATTGTGGCTGGTTCATGCATCTTATGAAAATTGTTGTTGGTTGGAAAGCCTCACTTTCTTTCACTTTGCGTGCAGGATGCATTGCCCTCAAAGGAGATGAATCTGGCTGAGAAGCACTGCAGGATAGCTGACATTGTTTTATGTTTGGGGACAAGGTAAACCCTAAACTTTAGCTTAACTTTTTGTAAGCAGCCCTTTTCTTGGTATGATAAAAACAAATTGTGTTTTCTTTCCTCAAAGTTATCCCCTAAATATGGGGTCTTTCATACCTTACCAGGGATGCAAATTAAGTGGGCCTACTCTTACGGTTTGAAAATCGTGATTTTTATAGATTTTATTTTGGTTCATCTTTGTGCAATTTTAATATTTGCATTTGACATCCCAATTCTTTTTTTTTTTGGAAGTATTTTTTATATTATTATGAAATATGTGAAATACTATTACTTTATGGTTGATAGACTTTATACTGTAAATAGTGGTAATGTCTAGGAGCCTAGTTGAAAATTGGGAATGGATTACACATCTCCATGTTAATAAAATAACTAGGGCTAGAAAGGGATAAGTCAGACTATAATGTTTTAGGGCATGAAGTTCTCTCTGATTGGTGTTATTGTTGCAGTTTGCAGATCACTCCTGCATGCAACCTTCCTCTAAAATCGCTCCGTGGTGGGGGGAAGATTGTAATTGTCAACCTTCAGGTAATTTCCTCTTTTGCTTGAAGTAAATGTAAGTGGGTCTGGAAAGAATAGAAAACGCATGCACTAGCAGATGCATTTCTGTGCAAGTGCATGGCTGTTGTTTATGGGCTGTAAGATATTGGAGATGTCAGTTATAGTTTTTTTAACAGTTGAAATGCACAAGGTTAAATCTCATTTCATGTAGAAATTGATATTGAGAACTGTCTCACATCCATTGCCACTCTATCTTTCCCTTAACTGCTGCTTCCATATGTCTAAGGCCCGTGTTTTACGTTATTCTCATCATTGATCTTCCAGTTATTTATTATGTACTTTGTTCCAACTTCACAGAAAACTCCGAAGGACAAGAAAGCAAATTTATTGATCCATGGGCTTGTAGATAAGGTATTGTAATTTATACCATAATATGCAGAGATTATATATATGTATATATTTTTCACTGCTGATGAAAATAGCACCAGTGCAGTTTATGTTGGACAAGCTTTAGTCACCTTCTCTGCTGATGAAGTCGTGTATTTCCCATTTTGTATATCACACATGCACACGTCTCCTCGGGTCTTATCCGGGCTTTGTCAATAGATGTGTGAAGCAAAATGCTGAGATTGAATTTGTTTATTTTCTTTCAACATTCTGATTCGGTCTCCTACATATACCTTAACAATTCATTTGGACAACAGGTTATTTCAGGTGTCATGGACTTCCTAAATCTTCAGATTCCTCCATTTGTCCGGATAGATTTTTTTCAGATCATTCTAACTCAAGCCTTGAGTTCAGGTAACCTAGATTCATGCTTACTGTGTTAAATATTTTGTACAAGGTGCAGAGAGTTAGACATGCGTGCTTGTTGTATATGTCAGATGCTTTTATCATGAAAATTACAACTTTGTATGACTTGTAAATGGCATTTATGGCAAAAATTTAAGTTTTTCTTTTTCTTTTTTGCTTCTTCCTGGATGGTGGGTGAAAAATATGTCCTCTGGTTTGTTGGTTTGCTTTTAGATATGGAAATGAAGCTCATCCATTCTTCCAGCTTTGATGTTCTTGTGTTACTGCCCTTCTGCAGAACATACTTGAGTGTTAACTTTATATACATTGTTGGTCTATTCCTCACAACTTAATCTTTGGTGTCGTGTGGTTGTCTAACAAGGTATCAGAGCCTTCGTTTGAATTTGTTTAACAATAAAAAATGCCTTTTTTTCTATTATTCTCTTTGCTCATGTAGACATACTTCATCTGAAGACACTGACCTGGAACCTATCATGTGGCTTGCTTGGCAACATTGTCATAAGTCATAACACTGATAAATACATTCACATACATATGTAATACAAACTAATATGAGTTAAATAGTTCTATAGATGGAATGAATTAATTACTCTATCTTACGACTCCTTGTTTTGGTTCCCACTAATTAGTAAACAGTTTTTCATTCAGCTTTCTCACATTGCCCATTCACTTGCATTGCAGATAAAAAAAATGTGAACTGGAACCTCCGTGTGGCAAGTGTACATGGACAGAAAGCTCCGTTGCCATTCATCAAATCTATTGAGGTGAAATTCGTTTAATGCCTTATTCTGTTGATCTTTCTGCTTCCTGGTATATGAGGCTGAAATGGCCTCCTGCTATTCTTTTTTCGTTTTCTTTTTATCTTTTTTCTTATAGCTTATTCAAATTGCTAGATGCAGACTGCATTCTTGTCATTTTACTGACAGACCACATCTTAAGATTTTTTTTTGGGGGTATTTTACAGGTCCCCTCTGTTGGAACCAAATAACTGTAAATATTGAAACGGCTGACCATTGCACCAAAGAAATCTCTTATGTCTATTAAAGATGAACCCCTGACTCTCTTTTATTCCATATGTGATCCATTTAGTGAACATATGGAAGTTTTGAAACCCCGTTATAAGCAAGACAACTGTACATCTTGGTAGTAGATATATCTTAACTTTTATCTGGCACTAAGAAAGTAACGTGTTTACTACTTTATATCAGAAATGATCCACTTATTCATTAATTGCTGTTATACATTTTTTTTTTACTCATTCAAATTCCTAGATGCATGGTTGCATTCTTGTCATTTACTTGCTGGCCGGATCTTTAGGTGGTTTGTCTTTTTTTCTCTTAGTGATAATTTACCACTGCGTTCCAACACACAAACCAAGTAGACTAAGCAGTTGACCTTTGCACCAAATAAACCTCTAATAACAACTCCTATCCTCTTATTTTAGCATTGAATATAGGAACTTGACCGTTGTGTTACCACGAGATTGATGCACTCAGCTATACTTTCACAAGACATCACCTACAAAATTATATTGTTGTTATATATCGTTTTCTCCGATTTGGTGCTAACACTCCTATTATGTTTGCATGCCAGATATCCTTTTTAGAAAATCAAGGGTATAAGTCAGCTATTTTACAGAAGGAACCATTTCAACTGAAAAGGTAACTATAGAATTTTGAATTCCCAAAAAAGGTAGGTTCAGAAATACTTCAACCTGTTGTAAACTATGTCAAATACATATTTGATTCAAAACTAGAAAACAGTATTATCAATAAAAATTTGTTTGTCTCCTGAAATTTGCTTTGTTTTGTATGAAAAATATAGGTTGATTGGTAACTCTCAATGATGTAACCTGAGTTGGAGAATCTAATAGTTTTGAACCTGTTTGGTAACGTTTTGGTTTTTTATTTATTAGAGAAACTGATTCAAGAAAGGAGAGAGGTGATGACAAAAATGAGGGAAACATACAACCAAAGATTAAAACTAAACTTTGTATATTTGCTTGGGGTCCATTTGGTAACCTTTTTGTTTTGGTTCTTAGTTTCCATTTTGTTTGTTTGTTAGAGATGGAGAGGAAATATATGGAAGAAAGGGAGGGATGCAGAAGAGTAGAGGAAGGGTAATGGGAGGAAGGGATAAGTAATGTGTATGGAATGCTATATAAAATGAAAACTAAAAACAATTTTAAGTTGTTTTCATTTTCAAGGCTTTGTTTCATTCATTCTCCATCATTTCTCCCTTATTCCTCCCACCACCGTCCCTCCATTCTTCTATCTTCTCCTCCATGTATTTCCTCTCTATCTATAGTAAGTAAATAGAAAAAAAATAAAAGTAAAGATCAAAAACAGAAAGGTTAACGAACGGGCCCTTATTTTTCTTTTAAATTTTTTTTGAACTGTTGTACATATATTGTCTCATCTTTCTGTCACATTTTATCGTTTTTCCTTTTCTATCTTTAATTAAAACCAAAAGACAAAAACTAAAAACAAAAATGTTACCAACTGGGCCCTCAGCAAGTATGCTCCATTGTCATGTCTGTGCATGATCTACCAGTGGACGTGTCATCTAACATTGGCATCTTCTCATTTTTTTTGGTTCAATATGTATCAGGAGAACATTACAAGCAAAGTCATTTGAAATGGTTATGAAATTCAACTTCATAGATAGTTGTGGTTGTCCATCCACAGAAATTATTGTCCCTCTTAATTTTAAGGTGAGTGGTTAGAAGTTAGAAGAATCATCTCCTTGTCTCTTACATGCTGTTTCACTTTGCATATTTACGTAAATGGCATAGAATTATGGTTGCTGGTTTGCAGGGTGCTTATTTGGTTTCAGCTGATAACTGCAATACTGATACCCATGCCAAAATTCTCATGAAAAGAAGATAATTAAAGAAAATTAATTATCTCTGACAAGAACTTGAAAATCTAGGATATTGCCCCTTCTATGTTCTGAGGGAAGCCTGGCGTAATTGTAACTTATTATTTTCCAGGTTTCAAGAGACTGCTTTGAGCTTGATAAGGATGCCATATTGCAAAAGCTCAGACACACGGCAATTCAAGAATCATGCTGTGGGCAGAATGCAGTTGTTGAGAGAAATGCCATGTTGACCCCAAAAACTGAGGTCATTGTATATGCCATTGTAACCAATGTTATCCGGTATAAGAAGACCACTGAAGCCTTGGAAGCTGATTCTCTAAGTAATGGTGTTAAAAGGCGAAGGGAAAGTGCAAATGGTACTGAAACATCCAGGAAGCGATCAAAAGTGCACAGGCGCAAACCTAGGTTTTAGAAACTGAATGGTTCGTGTTAAAAGGCGAAAAGTAAGTGTACATGGTACTGACTCATCTAGGAAGCGATCAAACGGTCACAGGCGAAAATCTAGCGTTTAAAACTGAATGGTTCTGTTTGGTTGTTTGTAAATATGTTACTGTACATTAGGACTGACCAAACAGTATGATTGCTGGCCTAGAAAAGAACTCCAGAAAGTATGATTAGTAGGGACTGGGTGAATTTTGTTAGAAGCTACGCTCGGTCTCCCGGCTGAATAGGTGTTGGCATAACTTGGTAATTTAGTTTTCAAAATCTTGTTTCTCAGTGGGAGTTTCAGGTACTTTATTATGAAGCCGTTATTGCTGCTTCTATATACTTGTTTGTAAACTTCTCAGTATCTCGAGATTCGTTTGTTTTGTTGCTGCAAAATATGCATTAGTAGGAGCATGCAGGAATTGACATGCATAATAGGAAGGCGCAACTGATAAACCATGGTGTCTAAAATGAAGCTCGAGGTCTTTGATATAAATATACTTCGAAATTTCAGAAACTGCTTTCGGACATCTTTTACTTGACTGAATTAGAAAGAGTCTTAATTGTAGTACCCGAGTTTCATTTTGATTCGTCAGTTCAGTTTTTTAAGTTTCTTTAGTCCTCAAATTTGGTCACATGTCGCACTTTTAATTCATAAATTTAGGGATGCATCAGCAATTTCACCGCACACAAATTTAAAAACTAAGAATAAAAATGGCAACATTTCATGCACTGAGATGAAATGTGCGGCCATTGCAGTAGGGGCAGACAGTTCGGATTGGATTGGTTTCACTTCAAAATCGCTCCTGAACCAAATACAATATAACGATTTTAATTTGGGGTGGGCATCTTCAACCTTAGCAAATCAAAGTCTAGCATATGGAAACTCTATGATTGGGGGCTAAATTGGAAGTTGCACTTAATGGACGTATTTAAATCATGGGAGAAGATTTGACGCTTATGAAAAAAATTGAGTAAGATAATTTGTGAAATTTGTGTTTTCTTTTGTTTGATGGGTTTAGCTCTTACATTGTTCTTGCTATTTTATGGGCCAATATTTCTAAAGTAAATAAAGAGCGAAAACCACGTGGGACAAATCTGAGAGTTTGACCCAAGCCAATGTAGATCGCTACAAAATCCAGGAAAAAATAAAAACCCTACTAAAACACCAACACTGAGTAGACCCACATGAGAGAACCACAATGCATCACAATTGTCAAAATAAGCCTTCAATGAGAATTAGGGGTGGGCATCAGATCGAAAAACTGGAACACCGAACCAGACTGGATGGAAAAAACAAGAAAAAAAGTCGTTTTACTAAAAAGTCAACAAACTGGCACCAAACTGGACTAGATTGGTTCTAACTTGTTTCGATTCTGGTTTCACACTGCACCAAATCGGACTGAACTGAACCAGACCATTTGTGTATATATTTTTTTTAACAAAATTATTTAACTCTAATGCTACATTTTTAATCTCATAACTAATGGATTACAACTCTCCCGAAGAGAGACCCAATCTAGCATCAGTAATGTCGCTGCCGCCGAGATAGAGACAACATCAGCCACCTAAAACAATGCAAAAACAACCAACCAAAACAAAGACACAAATAGACCTAGATCCAAACAGATTTAGGCTAAAAACCAAGAGCCTAGTAGATCTGGGATGGGAAGGGGAGGAGAACAGGAAGGGGAGAGAGGGGCCACAAGAGCCCCCAGGAAAGTGGAAATAGAGGGAGAGAGGATGAGAGGGAGGGAAAAAGATGGGAGAAGAATAAGAGGACAAGAGGAGAGGAAAGAAGAAGAAGGGTGGAGGAGAGGAGGGGTAGTGGCCACCTCCCCTAGCTTAGGAAGGGTTGGTTGTCGGCAAGAAGAAAAAGGACCATGTTTAGGGTTTTTTGTGGAATGTTTGTTATACTGCTAAGTCTTCTTGTTGTACGATTTATTATGGGTGTTGATTTTCTCACTTCTCTTTTGTCCACTTACACTCGCTTTTGTTTTTTTTGTTTTAAAATACTTTTTACTGTAACATACAAAGGAGTGTAAGTAGACAAAATAGGAGTGAGAACATACAATTTTCAACAAAGGAATTGTAAGTGGACAAAAGAGGAGTGGGAAAATCAGCTCCCTTTATTATTTATATCATCAAGGCTTTGTTTCTTTGCAAAGTTCTTGGCTCCACCTAGTTTGCAAATTTAGTGGAGCCTATGAACCAAAAGCAACAGCCCAACTTAGCTCACCCATGTGATGTGGAGCCCACCAGCTGACAACAACAAACTTGAAGAATGGATTGAGGCTACCATGTGCTGCAATCCCCTCAGTGTCTGTTGAAAACCAATGGTAATATTTGAATGCATCAATTGTTGTTTTTTTTTTTCTCTTTTAAATTGTAGTCCAACAACACCAACGGTAATATTAAAATTGTACAATTGCTTTTTTTGTTGTTGTTGGAATTCCAGTCCATCGGCTGGGATTATTTTTGTGCAAATCCAACAGTAAAAATGAAGATCCAACGGTCAAAATAATATTATTAATTTATGTAATCTAGATCCAACCCCAAAACTCATCTCAAACTCAATAAATAGCCATCCATTTGTTAAATAATCAACCAAATTCAATCTTATCCTCTTTTCCTTTGTTAATTTTGTTCATTCTTTTTCCAAGTTTTTGGCGCCGTTGCCGGGGATCAGTAACATTGTTTGATTCTATTTGGTTTTCCTATTTGGTTTTCCTTTTCATTTTAGTTTTTATTTCCTAATCTTTTAATTCTGTTTCAAGTTTTCTGTGTTTGTTTTAGCAATTTATAACAGCTTAATAAAAATGGAGAGATATGGCAACCTCAATCATAAGAATGGGGAGTGTGGAGTAGTGGGAGAAGTCGCGACCTCCAAATGCATCACGCTCGACCTAATCGCTTCAAGGGGGAGCATTTCAATCCTTTCTCTTTAGTTGTTTTGTTATTATTTCAGTAATTTTAATTTTCTATTTCTTTTATTAAAAAATTTAAAAATTTAAAAAATATTTTTTATATGAGCTGACTCGTGGTAACTCCAGTAAGCGTCTCCATCAATACAGTATCTAGGAGTTCTTTAGGCGACACCTTCGGTGTCTAAGAAGTTTGGGTTTAAGTGGGACCGTTGTGACCTCTCCAACCTTCCCGGATCCCCTGGCTGTGTTTTCTGAGGCCCTTAATTGGTCATCCATGAGTTGCTTGTATATTTGTGTGTGTGTTTTTATTAAAAACAAAACAAAACAAAACAAAACAAAAAAATAAAAATAAAAAATAAAAAAATTGAAATTTGAGTTTTTATTTATTTTTCCTTGTAAATTGCAATTTGGAACTTCTTTGTTTTTTTTTCTTTGTGTGGTCAGTTAGTTGTAAATAATAATAAATTTTAAAAAAAATTTAAAAATCAATTTGGAACTTCTTTGTTTTTTTGTTTTTGTTTTGTTAAGTTAGTTTATGTATTTATTTACGTGGTGTGGTTAGTTAGTTTTTTTTGTGAGTGTTAAAAAACACATTTTTATTTCATTTCAAACATTACAAACAAACCAAAAAAAAAAAAGTAAAAAAAAAAAAAAAACAACAAAAAAAAAACATTCAGGTAAATTAAAAATAAAAACAATTTCTTCATCTTCATCTTCATCTTCATCTTCATCTTCATCTTCATGGCATGCCTCTATTCTCTCTTACTTGCAGAATCTGCAGCAGCTCCACATGGTCATCATTTTTTCTCTGCAGTGCTTCCACGTGCTGATTGGCACGGTAAAGCCGCTTCTGCAAGTCCGCCACCATAGCCTTCAAGGAAGCTACTTCCTCGCTGAGCGCGGCACACTCCCGTGTTCTCGCCATTAATCGCATACCCAAATTGGTAGCCGAGACCGCATGGAGCACAGTTAAATTGTTGGACTCCTCTACCGCTGCCTTGTCAGACCTCTGTGCCACATGCAGATGATCTGTCGGTGTGAGCTTGCTACCAATCATGCCTCCTAGCAGCACTGCTCTGTTCGGCACTGCCTCAGAAAAGTTCGGTATTGCCTCAGCAAAGTTTGAGGCCGTACCGTGATGATATGTGGAGTTTGGGAAGACAGGGTTTGTAGGAGCCCTTATCAGCGCATTCGGTGGCGCAAGGGACAATTCAAGGTTTAGATCATCAAGGTGAGTGCATGAGGATGCCATTGTTTTGTTTTGGATTTTTTGATGTTTTTCTCTAAATTTGCAGGAAGAAATGCGGGGTGCTCTTCTACTTCACCGAGATGAGTTTAAATAGACTGATGCAAACGAGGGAGCCGAAAGCACTTCGGGTCTCGAGGGTGCTATCCTGTGCTCTTTTCTCTCGGATCCCTTCATTTCTTGCGCAAATTGCGAGCCCGTTTTTTTAAAAGGGAGCATGATTACACTTTCACTTACTTTTGCCTCCCTGTTTTCTGATGTTTGTGTTTTTGCTTTTCAGTTGTTATTTTATTTATTTTATTTATTATGTTTTTTTTTTTTCAATTGTTTTCTTTTTGTTTGTCAGGTTTCTCAAGAATTTAATTGGAAGAAGAGACAAAATTAAAGATGCGTCTTGGACACATGGTGCAAGAATACCAACTCTTCTTTTAAATTCTTGTTTGAGTTGCGTGTTTATTTCAATTTCTATTTATTTATTTATTTATTTTGTTTTTATTTAATTAGGTAGTATAATTTAAAAACTCATAGGATATTCTTTGAAGGAGCTAAATTTTTGGTAACTCCAGTGAGCAACCGCAGTCTATACAGTGTCTAGGAGTTCTTTAGGCGGCACCTTCGGTGTCTAAGAAGTTTGGGTTTTAAGCGGGACCATTGTGACCCCTCCAACCTTCCCGGAACCCCTGGTTGTGTTTTCTGAGGCCCTTAACTGGTCATCCTTAAGTTTTCTCTTAAAAGAAGAAGCAGTTATTTGTGTGTTTACTTAACTAAAAAATTAAATTAAAATTTAAAAAAAATCATGTTGTGGGGTCTTTGTGTTTTTGTTTGATTGTCGTTCTTTAAAATTAGAGTCAATCGTTTCTTTAAGATAACATAATGTTTTTATTTCCCAATTTTTTAAAAAAAAAAAACGCATACACTTTAAAATTAAATATAAATAAAAACTGAATCATTTCTTCTCGGCCTTCAGTGTCTCGACCATAGGAGCTTTGAGTTGGCCCTCTGGCTGTTCTCTTCTGGGGCTTCACGCACAGCCTCTTGGGGCTCATCACTTGAGCTCCCAAAGATCGCAATCTTAGCTTGAGCGTAACTACTCTCACGATCTGCTTGCTTGCGTTTACCCGGTCGGTCTAGGTCTTCCAGCTGTTTTCGCATGTCGCGAGAGTACAACTCTAACCATTTTTGATAGATTTTATTCTCGTCCCGCAATATTACTAGCTGGTGTCGATTCACCTCCACATCCTTGCCCTCTCCCTTTTCAAGCTTTTTTATAGCACTCTGACACTCTTCAACCAGACTTCGCTCCGCCGCTAATTGACCTCTTCAGCACCTCAACCTCATGGAACTTTCGCAAGTAGGTGATGACCCAACTTGCGACACATGCTGTACTCTGCACGCTCGTGCCAGGGCATCACTCATGACTCGGTTGTCATCCCTTGTCCCAGACACACGAAGCTAGACTGTTTAGGAGGTCACCAAATTCTAACTACCACTCCAATGGCCACATCGTTGTCATGTGGATTTATTGAGGTCATTGACAGCACAGGCCCCCGTGCGGAGGCAAAGTAGGGCATCCATACTGGTGCTACTGCTTGGCCTCGTGTTTGAGTCGGTGGAGCTATGTTGAGATCCAACGAAAGGGGGTAGGAGAGGCCATTTGATTTCTCACTTTTTTTCTCTGTTTCTTGCTTCTTTCTCTTTTGTGTTTCTGAGTTTGTGTTTTTGTTTTTTGTTTTCCCCCTTATTTTTTCTTCTTATATACGTAGTCTTTGACAAACCCTACATCGCAAGCGTCTGAGCATTTTTGAATCCCCAAGCGTTCCTCGAGTCCCACAACCTTCTCGCTTTCCACCCTACCCAACTCATTTATCACGACGTGACCTTTCTGAACTGACGCTTCATGTAAAGTCGTCACGACTTTGTATGGCCCCGTAATTTCTGCTTGTGGAGTCGCGGCGCCTCTGTGCGTCGACACGTGTCTCACCTTGTCTCTTGGTCTCTTACACTGAACCAGACATCATGACCCATATTTTTAAAATAAAATAAAATAAAATAAAAATCCCCGCTCTTTGTGTTTATAAATCACTGTTTGATAGTTGTTTTTTACAAAACTAAATAATAATTTTTTAAAAAAAAGCTGGAAATGAAACAAATTGTGGGTCGGGTTTCACTTAGTTTGGGTTCAAAGTGGGTTAATTTCATTGTGGGCTTTGGGCTTCAAAAAATTTTTTGGGTTTCGAATTGTGTGTTTAGGGTTTACTGTTTCAATTTTTTTGTTGTTTGTTTGTCGGTTTTGTAATTATTTTATTTTATTTTGTTTTGTGTTTTTGTGTTTTCTTTTATTTGCTTTAATACCTTTCATTTGTTGTTATGACATTGCTTGTGCCTAAATTTTAAACATTGAGGACAATGTTCATTTCTAGGTTTGGGGGTATTAGAGTTTAGCATGTAAATTTGGTTTTTCCTTAATTAAATTTTTTTTTTGCTTGTTTTTTTTTTATTTTATTTTGTTTGAGTCTTGCTTTTATTTTATTTTTTTTTTGATTTTGATTTTATTCACTTTCCAAACACATTTGATGAGATTATGATAAATGTTTGCATGACTTAAATAAAAATTGGATTTCATTTTATTTATTAAAAAAAAAAAAAAATTTAATTGGCACTGTTCTAGCATGATATGTTTGAAACATTCTTTACACTTGCCATTTGTTTCATAATTTTCCAATTAAAGGATTTGCATGATCTAAAGAATTGTATGAAGCATAAATAG
>BJCG01001419.1:0-51837 GCA_005406145.1 Prunus yedoensis
GTAAAAAAAATTCCAAGAGGATTTCTCCCTTGGCAATCATGGAAAAGATTCTTTTCTGGCTAAGATAAATTTTTGTTTTCCTACACTTAACATTTTCCATAAGGTTCAAGTGGGGACGTTTTATTCAATGTTATGCTTTAACATAAAATTTGGGTTTTTATTTTTTAAGAAAATAACAGTTATACTCATCTGTATCAAGAAAATTAAACATGAAATATGTTGGATACCCACTCCTTGGCTAACTCTCTAATGTCTTTTTTGGCTAAATTGTGAATACAATCCCAAAATTTCTCAACAAAAAAAACATAAAATCAAGAGTATAATAAGTTGAGTTTGTGAATGGTACTAAGAATATTAATATATGAATCCAGTTAAGATAGACAATTGACTGTGGCCATATAAATACAACAAAACAAAGGTTATTCGTTTTTTATTAGTCCCTGAACATGACCCGATTGTTGGTTTTAAAATATTTTTAAGAAGTTCATTTGAATATTAAACATACAATTAATCAAATTAATCGCAGTGGAAGAATATGGTGGTTGTTTAAATTCAAAACAAACTTCTTCCAAGTATCTTAAGCCATGAACATTGATATGATTTCATAAAGTGAAAGAACAAGAGAAAGGGATAAGTTCTCATTACCCTTGAAGCTATAATATGAACCAAGTTGTGTTTTGGTCTTCTCTTGATAATTTCACTTTGTTGATCACCTCTTTGATCTTTCTCCTCCTTGTGAGCCACAAAAGGATATGGCATCTAAGTCTCCACACCAATGGAACCTTGAGATGAGAAGAAGTATCTTGAGAATACAAGGATGCTAGTGCAAGATTCTCAAGATTGGTTTCAATCTAAACCCCTTTTAAAGATGAAAGTGTTTCACTCTTGAATACTATCATTTTTCTCTCTCTGATCTCCCAAACCTATTTGGTTGATGTTGGATTGTGTTTGTTTGTGAATTACCTTATGGAAACAATACACATTCACTTAAGCATTGATACCCAACCATTTGGGCTTCCCGTTAATTATTACCGAGACCCAAATATGTTTTTACACGCAGTAAATCATCCACATCAAATCAATCAAATTGATTTTCTCATTCTCATTTATATTACTCAAAGTTAACCATTTAAGGTGTGCGATCCATTAGGTTCTAATTAGCAAGGCAGTGGAAAAATATTAGAACTCTTTATAACTAATTGGAATTAAAACCCCTTTTTAATTCTTCCTTTATTTGGATCGATCACAATCAATCCTAGGACTTCCACAAGCCAAGAGTTGACATCTAGCAATATATCAAGGCTACCCAAGCTAACCAGAATAGATGAAGAACCTATTCAGTTGGAATTGCAATGCAATACAGTCCTTCTCTTATACAATATTTCAAATCATATTATTAGGGTACGAATTGATTATGTCAAACCCCTAATATGATTTATAACCTCATGTGATCAAAAGACAATGATTAAGAGCTAACATTGTGTAGCAGGCCTTCACCCTCAGTGTCAATTATCAGCACTTCAAATTGGTGTAAAGCTAGCTAACATTGGGACCTACACTGTGACAATGGGACACCCAATCGTAACACAGCTAGACTTCTGTTGTTTCCTTAGTCATGCCGTAACACTTACGAGGCACAATCACGGGTGGAACTACCCTATGGGCTACAGTGGGCTGTAGCCCAGAGAGGCTTTGGGATTAAATAATTACTACATCTCTAGACCACAATTATCATATTA
Source organism: Prunus yedoensis (assembly GCA_005406145.1). Classification (NCBI taxonomy): domain Eukaryota; kingdom Viridiplantae; phylum Streptophyta; class Magnoliopsida; order Rosales; family Rosaceae; genus Prunus; species Prunus yedoensis. Next base: position 1,740 of record BJCG01001419.1, read on the forward strand.
AGGATTACATACTTTTCACTGACCTGTTGTTTTTACGCAAACACTCATTCTTTTATTTGGTCATCAATGACCTGCTTGTTTACACAATCCAAGAAATAGAAATCCCAAAACCTAATATGAAAGTGATAAAAAATAAACGTTATCTATGCGACTGAGACGACCAAAAAAAGGTGCTGTATCAAAGGCTGAAATTTGATAAACTTCAATGTAGTGAAATGAAAATACCCTTAGTTTTATAACACATAATTGTATTTTCATAAATAAATAAAAATTAAAAGAAATTTTTTTGGCACAATACTATCTGAGAAACATATTTTGATTTTACTGTAATAGCTAATTTATACAATGGGCATTCTTAGGATGCAGTCCTTTTTGATGTTTTGAATCCAAATTGCGAATACAAAGCGGCATGCAATGCTTTCATGAAGTAAAAGTTGGTCCCTTTTCCTTTTTTCCTTTATGAATTTTCGCTGAAAGTTTATTCAGAGATTGGACTAAAGGCAAGGCCTACCAAATGCTGAAGGGTAGAGACAGAAAGTGAAAAAACAAGCAAAACCTTGCAAAAAGTTGATGAGAAGAATTAACGAGAGAGCGTGAAGAAGGGGGCAAAAGTCATGGTAAGCCAAGAACGATTTTAATGGTCAATTTTTGCATACTCTTCCTTGCATGTTCAATACACTAGAATAATTGGTCAACAGAAATTCGAATCATATTTGACCTCTTGCACACTTTCGATAAAAAAATTAAAAAAACAAAAAAACCTCTTGCACACAATAGTGATAAACATTTCATGTGCAAGTTAACGTTAAAGTTGTTCCATCGTTTCCTACAATGAACGTTGGTACCTTCTTTTTTTTGCTTTCTTTTTTTCGTTTATGAATTTTTTTCTGAAAGCTCATTCACAGATTGGACTAAAATACTAAGGCCTACCAAATGCTTAAGGGTGGGGGCAGACAGTAGAAAGACAACCAAAGCCGTACATAAGCACATGAGAAGAAGAATGTAAAGAAGGAGGTAAAATAAAAATATAGTTCTATTTTACAATTGTTAATTGACGTATATAATAGTTGATTCCTATATTATTTGTGATTACACAATTCTTAATAGTAATTAGCTATTTGTTTTCTCAGTTGCTAATTACAATAATATGCGTGTTCTAATTTCTTCTTTTTCATCTTAATATGATTTCTTTTGTTAATGCATTTGATAATTGTATTTTCTTATAGTTAGTGGTGCAATATAAGCAATTCTCTTCTTGCAACTTCTCTGGACTAGTTTGAGTACTCCGTCAATGTTTTATTAATATGTTCCATTTCATTTGCTTGCATTTTTAATAAATTTGCTCAAAGTTTCTCTTTTGTTGGTTTGGTAAGAAACAAACCCTAAAAAAGATAGGAAAGACACCACTAATGAGACGTAGAATTATCAAGCCAAGGAAAACTATTTAATAAATAAACCATATAAATAGTTTTCAGTTTTTTTTTTTTTGATCTTCTTCGTGCCTTCCACTTGCTTTGTTGCTTAAAATTAAATAAAATGTGTTGACTGCACATCTGAGCCTAGTAGTATAATATTTTGTATGGCAAATGAAGGTTACAAAATAGGAGGGCTATTTAAGTTAAATTGATGACACAAGAAGGTAATTCTGAAAACCCTAGCAAAAAGCTCACGCCTTTTTTTCTCTCTCCCTCGGTCACGGTTCCACACTATCACCCCCACTCCCAGCATCCGCACCTCCTCGTCTCCATGGAGAGGAAAACTCCATCCTTTTAGTTAAAGTCACATATCCTCTAGACTATTTACTAATTTAGGCATTGGATACCCTTTGGCCAACACCAAACCAATGTTCTTCAATTAACAGCCATTATTTTGCAATGTTTAAGAAAGAAGACGATCGAGAGAAAAGAGGATCATCGGCGAATAACTAGAAGATATTTGCACAAACAAAGAGATTGTGAAAAGTACATCATTCATAGAAAGACACAAAAATCTGCAATAGCATCACTCTTTTGTTGTCAACAAGGGGTTGTAAATTTGTCCATTCCATTACGTTTAGAATTTTGGTTTTATATATATATATTAAAGAAATTGTTGAATTAGATTTAAGGAGGTAACTATAACAATTAATTAAATATCTACCAAATGAGGTAATGAAATTAATGTAACATTAAAATGTTTTAGTGTCGTAATTGCTTCTTCAACTTAATATGATACATGTTTAGGAATTTGGTAGTTGATGAATGGAAGGCACAAGGAAACTCTAGCATGTTAATGTGAGAGAGTGCATCAAGAAAATGTGAAAGATTGAGCAAGATTCAAAGAAAATGTGGCCGAGAGGTTGTAGTAGCTAGGTTATATAGGATTTAATTACTATATTATTTAGATTTTATCTAAAGGATTATTTAATTTTTATTGTGATGACTTATTTATTAACTCCCTTCTTTTCTTTAGCCCTTTAGAAAGATGATGTATTTTCATAAATGAAAATTTAAAAGAAACTTTGTTTATGAATTTGCTCTGAAAGTTCATAAAGAGATTGGACTAAAGGCCTAAGGCCTATCAAATGCTTAGGTGGAGAACAGAAAGTGAAAGACAAGCAAAACCGTGAAGAATTAATGAGAGCGTGAAGAAGGGGCAAAAGTCAAGAACGATTTTGATGGTCAATTTATGAATACTCGTTCCTGGCTTCTTCAATACGCAAATTCAAATCATATTTGGACAACTTGATTAGAACAAAAACGATTTTGATGGTCGATTATGAATCCAAATTAGCAAGCCAATGAAAATTAAGGTGCCCATTTTAACACGTAGAAATGCCTACGTACGTACCAAGACGAAAGACTACCAAATATCAAAGACTTGGGGCAAATTTTTTCCAATTAGATGAATAGACGTAGGCTTTCACCCTCAATAATGTCAATTATCAACAATTCAAATTGGTGCAGCAGCTAACAATGGGACCTACACCTGCGTGACAATGGTGCTCTGTTTATTTTGAAGAAGATATAACTACTATTCATTAAGCTTCATATAAATATCAACATTTTCTAAGGGTAACATTTTGAGGAATCTTGATCTTAATGGAAATCAGTTGGAAGGGCCGTTACCACTATCTTGCGCAATTTGGCTTAAATGCTAAATGGTCGCTGTGTTTTAGCCCGTTGACCAATTTAGTCCCTATATTTAGCACCGTTAGCTAATGTAATCCAATCTATTAAACTTCTATTAAAATATTAATAAAAATAAAAAATATTTATATTCAATTTTTAAAAATAAATAATTAAGAAATAAAAATAAGATTTAAAAGCTAAAATAAATAAAAATAATTAATCTCAACTGCAACAACCTTCTCTCTTCTCTCTTTCCCCCGCAACAACCCACCTTAGCTACTTTCCCCAAGCCGCAGCCACATCCAAACACGCAGAAATTGGACAACTTTTGACTAGTAGAAGTTGGAGGTAACACGTGGAAACCATTTGAACAAGCAGAAATTATACCTACTAAGACCAAATACCAAATCAACGCCTTGGTTGCCAAATTTTCCACAAGATTTTCCACAAACTTGAGTACTTTCCATCTTAGCACTGTGGAAACTTTAAATGCAGGACAACCTTATGCCACATCTACTAGACTCATATCGTGACATTATAGATAAATCACTGTTGCCGAAACTTGTTATAAATATCAACATCTCCAGGATAGAGTTGCTCACAAATTTATTTAGAAGAATATATACTATTAGATTTTGAAGGAAAGATGGGTTGGTTGTGCCTCCTCTTCCTGCTCTTTACTACTTGTCAATTCAACTCTACCTGTTCATCATCATCTAACTCTTTCTCTTCTCTTTCTTCAAGGCATTTATGCCATCCCTATGACAGCTCTGCTTTGCTTCAATTCAAGAACTCCTTTTCTATTGATACCTCTTCTGAACGTGATTTTTACAATGGAACATATCTTATTCTAATAGTACAATTACTTGGCAAAAAGGCAAGGATTGTTGCGCGTGGAGTGGAGTCACTTGTGAAAAGATGACTGGTCATGTGATCGGTCTCAACCCTTCATTTTGGTGGGCTTCAAGGCAATATCCATTCCAATAGCAGCTTATTCTCTCTTGGCCATCTCAAGAGGCTAGACCTCTCTGAAAATAATTTCAGAGGTTCCCTAATTTCGTCCAAATTTGGTGGCTTTGTAAGTATGACTCACCTTGACCTCTCTTACTCCAATTTCAGTGGCCCAATCCCTTCCGAAATTTCCCACCTTTCCAACTTGGTTTCACTCAATCTCTCGCAATATTCACTTTCGGTTGTGAGACTAGATACTCTTAATTTAACAGAATTGTTCAGAACCTAACCAATATTAAGGAGCTTGAACTGTACAGTGTTGACATGTCTTCAGTTGTACCTGATTCCTTCAAGAATCTCTCTTCTTCTCTGACAACTCTTGGACTCTTTGATTGCCACTTGCAAGGAAAATTCCCAGAATGCATTTCCACCGACCAAATCTTCGAGTACTAATCTTAGGCTACAACTATAACCTCACAGGTTCTCTCCCCAATTCTAACTGGAGCAGTCCACTTGAAACCTTGATGCTCTCTGAAACTAGAATTTCAGTAGATGGCATCGTCTGACAAGAAATTTCAAGTCTTTGAGAGATTTGTATCTCTGGAATTGCAGTTTTGTAGGATCATATCTTGCATTTGTTGGTAACCTCACACAAATCAAGCGGTTGGACCTCTCGTTTAACAGTTTTGGTGGCCAAATCCCATGGTCATTATTTTTAAACCTTGAGAGCCTCGTTCACTTGGATCTTGGTGGCAACAATTATGTCGGTCAGTTTCCAGAAGTTGATAGCAACTCGACATCGATCTCTTCTTTATATGATTTTTCAAACAACAACTGGTGGGTCCTATTCCTCGACACTTAACCGACCTCTATTTATATCGGAACCAACTCAACGGAACAATACCATCTTGGTTAGGTAGTTTGCCATCATTGGAGGAGTTAGCCCTCGGAAGTAACCAACTCAGCGGTAATATCATTGAGTTCCAATCTCGTTCTTTGAAAAGCCTTCATTTAAGTGATAACAAACTGCATGGCCTGATTCCGAGATCAATCTTTGAACTTGAGAACCTTCGATACCTTGATCTATCATCCAATAACTTGAGTGGCACTGTGGAGTTTGAAAAGTTCTCAAAACTCCAAAGTCTTTATTCTCTTGATCTTTCCTCTAACCATCTATCCTTGAGTTTCAACCATTTGAGTAACAACAACTGGCCTCAACTTTCAAGCCTAGCTTTGTCGTCTTGCAACATAAGTGAGTTCCATACTTCTAAGAGCCTCACCAAACTTGTGGAGGTTAAACCTTTCCTACAACCGAATTCAAGGCGAAGTTCCCAAATGGTTCTGGAATGTCGCAAAAGATTCATTGTCTTATTTGGATCTTTCTCACAACTTTTTGACAGGCACTGCACAACACCTTCGGTGGAAAAACCTTGGATATCTCAACCTTCACAACAATTCTCTACAAGGAGAGCTTCCAATTCCATCACCTTCCACATTTTTCTTTTCCATATCGAACAACCAATTGACTGGAGAGATGCCTACAACCATTTGCAGCTTGACTTCGCTTATAGTCCTTGATTTGTCTAATAATAAATTGAGTGGCAAATTCATCAATGCATAGGGAACTTCAGTCAGAGCCTCTCTGTTTTGGATCTACGAAATAATAATTTTCATGGTGTGATTCCTAGAACATTTCTAACGGAAACGTTTTGAGAAATCTTGATCTTAATGGAAATCAATTGGAAGGGTCATTGTCGCCATCTTTGCTCACATGTAGAGAGTTGGAAGTTCTAGACCTTGGAAACAACAAAATTCAAGGCACATTCCCAAATTGGCTGGAATCTCTTCCGAAGTTGCAGGTTCTTATCTTGAGGTCTAACAAATTCTATGGTGAAATAGGCTTTCCGAAAACTAAGTTTCCATTTCAAAAATTGCGTATCATGGACCTCTCTTACAATCAGTTTAGCGGTCTCTTGCCAACAAAATATTTTGAACATTTGACGGCCATGATAAACTTGCAAGAACATGAACTGAAATATATGGGAGAGTACTACTATAAGGATAGTGTGGTAGTGACAATTAAAGGCTTCGAAATTGAAATGGTGAAGATTTCAAACTTTCTTCACAACTATTGATTTCTCAAGCAACACTTTCAGAGAAGGGATTTCAAACGTAATCGGTAAGCTTAAATCACTGAAGGGCTTAACTTTTCTCATAATGAGCTTACAGGTACAATTCCACCATCATTTGGCGATATGTGCAATCTTGAATGGTTAGATCTCTCTTCAAACAGACTTTTTGGTGATATTCCAGAGCAATTGACAAATTTGACATCACTATCAAAGTTCAATGTTTCAAAAAATCAACTTGTGGGGCCCATACCTCATGGCAAGCAATTTGATACATTTGAAAATGATTCATATAGTGGAAATACAGGATTGTGTGGATTGCCACTTTCTAAAATATGTGGTCCACATCAATTACCCGTCATCATCATTCCAACAAGATGGTGATTTGGAGCACGAGAATGGATTTGATTGGAAGGTAGTGTTGATGGGGTATGCATCTGGGGTGGTAATTGGAATATCAGTGGCATATCTTGTACTCTCTAACAGAACACCCGATTGGCTTGTGAAAGTGGTTGGCATAAAGTGATGGCGTAGAATTGTGAAAATCACATGGCGACGTGCTTGAAGAAACTATTCCCAAAGTTTATCTATTTTCATACATGTATATCATTTCTTATGAATATTGTATTATGTCAAAGTACCAATAAATATGCATGAATTCGAAAAGAGGATCCTCTTTACTTTTGTTAAAGTAGAGTAATTGCCCGTGCATCTAGTAATTTGTCAAACACAACTGACAAATCAATTTAATTAGTACACGCAATTTGCCTCAACTATGTTATATACTCCTATAAATCTTCTCATTCCAAAAAATACAAGGAAATGAAAAGAATTAAGTCACTAAATAGCATGCATAATTAAGTAATATTTGCCCACAAAATTGAGAAAAATGGACTGCTAGAGGAACTGGAGCTTCCTGCTCTTGGATGACAAAGGCTCCTCCCTTTTGTCCAGCCTAGATCTCTGCCGATCCAGGCGCTCCAGCTATCTGTGCAATAAGGGGATCTCTGAAGGTCTCAGTCAGAAAGTCCAAGCCTCTCAACTGTGTTTGATCCGTGTGCGACGTGTACTACACGTCGGGCCACATATCAAATTGGTGTCGGTCATTGCATTTCATCAAAATTTTCGTTAAAGCTTGTTGTTTGTCATTATGTAACAGTTTTTTTTTTTTTTTTTTCAAAGGACTTTTCATCATAATATAACTCATTCACTCACTCATCATTTGCTCAACAAAGTCATCTATTCTCTATTTAGAATTTCACACTGGACTTCCATCAAGAAGAATAAATGACTTTATTGAGTAAAAGATGTGAGCTTTAATCTTATGGAAAGCTCTTATGGGTGGATAAGGTTGGTCGGGTCACATTCTCTTTATTGAATCCAATTGCTACCATTAGCATTTGTTCAATTAGCTCATATTTTCCAATTTACAGCTGCTACTGATTCTAGGGCATGTTTAATTACATTGAATAGGGGAAGTCATGATTCGAGTAATTGAAGAATTTGAGAATAAGGAATTGGAATCGAATCAACTTCTCCCCCTAGTTGATATGATTCCTCGTTTGGAAGATTTTGTTTATGAATTTTACCATAGAATAAGTAATTGGAATGATTCCGATACCCATTACGAATTCATTATTCCCTTATTCTTAAGTTCCTTCGTTTCTTGAAAGTAAACATGCCATTAGTTTCTACAACAGAGCAAGTACAAAACGCCAAGTTTGACAAACACATAAGTTCTAAAAATTCTGTTCCTTAGCAAGCGGATCTAAACTGACCCGGCCCACAAGAAAGCCTATAAATACCCAGAAATCATTTTAAAAGAATCTCCATTAAACGCAAGAATTATGGAGGGAAAGCACTCAAGATGGAGCTCACAGCCTTGGCCTTGCGATTTGCTAAGAAAAATCAGAGGTCCTCCTCAATTTATATATTTTAAACCAATTCGAAATCAATTTCTTCAAGTAGACGCTAATTTATAGTTTCTCATTCATTTTGTTGTTTAATTTTTTTGGAGCGCAGAATTTACTCGAGCTATAGTTGAAGATCTCAGCAATGGACGGTCTCCGGAGATTCTCATCGATCGCTTCAGAAATTACTGCACGAAGCCCGATTCGAATTGGTTAAATGCTAAGCTTACTTTCTCGATTTTAGTTGATCGTTCAGATTTTCCTGGTTTTTCTCAGCAACCAAACAAGCACCACAGAGTTCTTAATATGTTCAGTATTCTTTTTTTCTTTGGGTGCGATATTCCGGGACAATTAATAATAATTTCGTAGATTGGGTAGTAATTACTAATTAGTTATCCAAACTGGTACATTGTTATGCGCAGCTATTGTAGCTCTGATTTGCCAATTTTGAAGGAGACTCTCACACTTCGAAGAGAAAGCCATTTGCGGTAGATTTTTTTTTTTTTTTTTTTTTTTGGTCGAACCCATTTGCGTAGATTGGGTAGGTTATGTTGCGCTTGGGATGGTATTTAACTTTTCATGTAGTGCAGCTTAGATTTTTTTTTTCGTTTTTAACAATAGACAGACTACTTTTTCAGAATGAGCTGAAATAAGTGTTCATCTTCCATTTTTTATTGGCAACCTAAGGACATAACAGACAATTGAACTCTATCATAAATGTACAAGAGATTTATGTAATGTACGAATTACTGATTACCACCCGGTTCGCCAAATCTGTTTCAGATGTTTTGCTTAGGGTTCTAGTAATTGTTCAGCAACTTCTGCAAGAAAACAGACATGGGTCTAAGAGAGATATCTATTACATGCCCCCTTCTGTATTTTCAGGTGAATCTGAGTTATTTTTCATTTCCAATGTTAAAGAATAAATCTCTAGTATATGGGCTGTACGGTATAGTTTGTTATAAGACCTTGAACTTGGATTATGATAAATGCTGTTCTTCTTTTTACATTAATTAAACCTTGGTAAAAATGCATTGTATTTTTCAAATTATCACTGGCATAGAAATTGAGGCCTACTGATTTGTAAGATAACATGAGAACATATGGTATATTTGTTTAGATGTGATATTTTCTAATTGGAAATTCTTGATGCTTTATGTCCATGGTCTCTCCTCTCCAAGTAATTAGTAATATTCTCTGCTTAATTTACAATGCAGATCAGTCAATTGTAGACTGTGCGATCAATGACATATGCATCCTTATGCAGTGTAGTCGCCACAATCTGAACGTGGTGGGTACTCTTATATCGGCCTTATCAAATTTATAGCTATTTATATATAGTAATGTGCTCCAATGTGTTGTGTATGATTAGTAATAGTAGTAGTAGACTCCAATGTGCTCCACATGAGCTTCTAATTTTATAAGGCCGCATACAGCATTTGGGGTATTTACTTCATGTTTGCCTCCTTTTGGCAGGTGTCTGTAGGAAAAGGGTACACATGAAAATTTCGCTTGATTTTCGAAGACAAGAAGATAATGGCGTACATTGCTGCTTGATTTTTCATAAGAATGACTTATGCCAATCATCATTTACATTTACATTTGTGTATTCTTGGCGGTTGCACCTGTTAGTTCAGTATAGTTCAGTATGGTAAAATTGTTCAAAGGTTTATGGTACTTTTTCGTTGAGTTGATATCACTATGATCATGGTTTAAGTATTGTCAACTCATGCTAATAATTAATGTTTTTATCTCATTATAGGTTGGTAATGGAACATGTTTGATTGCATAAATAGGCCAAACACTGTAAGAATGGAACATGTTTTTTTAATTTTTTAAAAACAATGATTTGATGACATCTTCTGCATAATCATATTTTATTGTGTCTGAACTTAAACATCTGCATCTGGTTCACATACAGGCCTTTCCTGTTCCCATTCATGTTGAAGAGGTCAAAGGTATTCAGATGATTAACTAAGAGAGAATAATTAAAACATTAAAATTTCCATGTTTAAAATCAATGGATATTCAAATTCGATAATGTAAACTTTACAAGTTCATTGGTAATTACAAAATCAACCCTAGTGTCATTTGAAGTCGAAAAACTTGCTCAAATCATTAATTCTAACCTGCAGATATTGTTAGTGTAGCGAAATACATACTGTTGTGGAGAAAGAATCAGGTAATTACTCTTTTTGTTAGCAACCCTGGTGCTTTAGCTGGATATCGTTTGATTTTGAGGTGTGTTTCTATGAACAAACCATTATTCGTATTCTGTATAGTTTTTCAACGATTGGCAAATGACCAGTTCTGCAACACAAACCACTGCATCGTTATCACTGTAAGCATACACCCTTGTTTTTGGCCAAATAACTCTCATTGATCCTTGAAACAGCTTTTATTAAACTTTTTTGTTGGTATGCTATTTTTGTTTTCTTCACAGGGACGTGGATATCCTGATATTTCCACAAGAAGGTAACAGAGTGCCTTGCCTTATCTGTTTGCACTTTCTTTTCCCTTTTGTCTATATACTTTCCATACTTTTCATTTACGTTTGCCAGGTTTTTGGGGCTTCTTGTTGATACTTGCATCTCCCTACCTATTGCTTGGTAGACTGTGATCCGTACGGTTTTGACATCCTGTCCACATATCGGTTTGGTTCTATGGTTAGGCTTCCAGATCACTCTATGAACTTGTTATCTGTAGTTTACAAACTTAAATAACATGTGAACCACCTAGGAAGATTGCAAATATTGAGGATTGAGAACTGCTGAATAAGTCAATTCTTTTGTAGACTCCTCATATAGTGTAAGGTAAATAAAGTTACAATCCAATTTTAACCCCCTCTCTTGTGATTTAAGCAAATGGCCTCGGAGAAGTACTGACTTCCACAACATTGTCTCCTTCCCTTGACAGCACAAGGTGAGAGATATGGTGCTTTATTTACATTGGCATTACTATTTCTTTTAGTAACATTAAATAAGGTTCCTTATAACCATGCCAGACAAGAGGAAAACAGAAGCCATGTTACGTAGATGCTACTTACAAAGAGAAGCGCCAGAGTGGAGGTAAGACTCTGTTAGCTTTCTTATTCCATCCATCTTATGACTGGATTAAGTAACATGAAGTAGTTGATGGGATTGAATTCAGCGAAAGAATAGTAAGTTTTCAAAAGTTCATAATTATTTGTCAGGTATAATATGGTATTGATGGTTATGCATATATATGTTAGATACACTTAAAAAATAATAATAATAAATTTGCGAAGGCAGAAAGATGTCGGAAATACCAATTTTCGTTAAAAAGTGTGTTTTCGAGGGCAACTGGCCGTCGGAAGGTGTCGGAAAAGCGTTCATAGGAAATGGTGAATTATGATTAAATTGCTAGTAACCATCACATAATATAAGATAAAAGACAAAATGAAATTAAGCAAAGAAGAAGAAAACACTAAGCAATTTGAAATAAGGTAATGGTATAGAACACCGATCATCACCAATAGAGATTATTTTATTGTTCTCACCATTTCACTCAGTATTGCTCTATGTCATTTAACATAACTCTCAATACCAAGTAGCACCAAACAAACAGCTCATAGCCCAATACAAATCTTGCAATTAATATTTATGTAATGACTCCAACAGTAATACAATCTTTGGATTGTGCTCCAAGTTCCAACAATACTAAGAATTATTCCAAAAAGTAAATAAATGTATCATATTACTCTATAGCAACTTGCATTTAGAAGTTAACATTATGGAGAAGTTGGATGAATGAACCTTAACCTGTCAATTGCTCTGTGTGAATAATAACTTTCTGGTATTTTTCACAATGTTCTTGAAACTGACATAGATGAAAATAAGAAATAGAGAAGCTTTATTGGAGAAAGATACGATTATAGAAGAAACAAATGAGGATATAAATATATATTAATTATGTCACATTGATTGATAAATGTTCTTACCTTAGACCAAACAAAGAAGTGCAGAGAATATTCATACTATACTCTAATCAATGTAGCACCCACGATCAGCAGCCATGTCAACCATATTCTGCTTGATTTCCCATACAGAACTAATATTAATACAATGTAGCTGTTGTGAGTAGCAATTAGATTGAACCAAAAAAAAACCAGTAAAGAGCACCACATCACTGTAATCCACCGCCTAAAGTTAAATACAAGTAAACAGAGTGACAAATAGAGGCATACCCTTTGCATTTCAGACACAAAATATTCGGAGAGAGAGAATTTCTTTGGTTTCCCATTATACAAGTCATCCAAAGAAACCTTTAAGATATGCACCACATCTTCACCTTACTTCTGCCTTCTTATATGTGAAGGATAGTCTGCAAAATCAGAACATCCACAAGCCAACAATGACAGAAAATTAGTGTGGGCTTAACTTCGACAAAAGTCACACAAAATAAAGAGGAAAAACAAAACCCAGACCCAAAAATTTGTAAGTGCATCCTCACCCTTCCCTCACTTCTCCCACTTTTTTTTTTTTTAAACAAAAGAAGAACGACAATCATTAATCAAAGTACAGGATTACACTCCTCAAAAAAGAGATTCTGAATCAAAGCAGGGGTCTCCCCAAACCAGAAACGGGTAAGATTAGTGCTCAAAGAAAAATGAGTCAGCATATTGACTATTCTGGCTATTCTGGCTATTCTATTACAAAATGAGCCCTCACTTCTCACCCTATAACCCAGCCATAGTGAAACGAAAAATCCAACCAAATCCCAGAAACCAATCAATTGAATACCAAAAGTCATGTCTTAACACATAATAATCTCCACACAACTACTCGAACTTTATAAATCAAAGAGAGAATTGATAGACTTATCTGAGTTCGAGGTATTGTAAAACATCGTTAGAAAATAAAAACACCTAAAAATCCACATGAAGTTTTCCAAAAGCCCTTAAAGCCATAAACATTTAAACAGCTACAAAAGCTAAAAGTAATAAAAAGGGATGGAGATACGGACCTCAAGAAACTCAAGAAGTGAAGAAGATAGAGGGGTGATCTCTATCTTGATCAAATGAATGGTTGATTTAGATTCTTAAAATACTAGTATTCCAATTGTTGTGATTTAGAATTTTTTTTTTTGTTTTTGGTCTGAACCACGAGGTGGTCCTGGATGGGCCCCAACTATGGGTGGCACTTTTAAGCTTTACCACAACCCAGACTAATCCCCGCTCACACCGGGTTGGCCCGTAGGGGGTAAAGTGCTAACCAAAGTAGTGACTCCATACAGAGAGCAGGGATCGAACCCCTGATCTCTTTTAAGGAATGAGAGTGCCGAACCACTCACACCAACCACCTTGGTTATTGTGATTTAGATTTTAATTTCTGGTGTTACTAATGTTAATGTTTTTTCTTTTGTTCTTTTTACTAGCCTCTGTGCATGCTCGTGCGAGAGGCCTTTTTTTAATCACGGGCGGCTAAGCACGACTCAACAGTTTTTTTTCCTATTATCGAGCGTAAATTGTTGAGACAGACATCTAGAAAATACGGGCGATAAAGAAAAACTTTGAAGACAGCTATTTGGAAAAATACAATTACAAAAAACTAAAAAGATTTGAAGTCGTGCATAGCCTGCGTGATTAAAAAAAGACTTCTTGCACGCTCGTACGCGCAGAGAGGATAGTATTACATAATTAGAATGAACTATTGTATTTGTCATAGCAATTGTATTTCTGTGCTCTGTTTTTTGCAGAGCTGCAATAGAAGTCGGCAGCTAAAGTAGAAAGATGCTGAGCAAATCAATCTTACTAATAAGTTAGAGAAGATGGTGGCATACCTACAATTGGTAATAGAGTAATCTACAATTGGTTGGTTGGTACAGACATGAAGCAATTCTACCACAGCATCCCAAAAAAAGTAACCGAAACAGATTTTAGCGGTATATTAAATCAAATGATAGAAGCATATATAGTATAAATCAAGCATACCTTCAAATCCCTTGGTTTGATCTCAGAGAGTGAATAATCTTCATGACCAAAACAAAAGCATAATAGAATCACGCATACTTTCAGATTCCAGGTTTTGATCTCCGAGAATGAATCTTCAGAAGCAAAAAGAATGAAGCATATTAATATAATATACATGTGTAAAAGCACAAATTTCAAATTTAAATAAAGAGAGATAACCAAAATAGAGGCGAAGTATAGGACAACCAAACTCCCTTTATAAAATTACTGTAGCAAACACAAATGAATAGACCAAATTTCATAACCTTGAGAGTGAATAAGACTGCTTGAACCGAGAACGACTACTGGAGAGATATTAAGGCTGCTGGATAGAAAATAATGTTGTGCGAAAAACACTCCAAGACCTTATTGTTAATGGACAACACAACTACTACACACAAGACACGCAAAGATAAAGCACGCAAACGAACCAAACAGTAAACACGGATCACAAAGAACACAAGAATTTATAGAGATTCGACATTGTGCCTATGTCATCTTTGGTGATTCCCGAGAAATTCATTAGTAAGAAAGAGCCCATTTGGTTCCAATGAAGAAGCCAGTTTGCTCTCTCATCAACCGTAGCTCTCTTACCTCTCACCCTTGGCTCAAAACCCAATTTGATACTTTAGTTTTCTCACATTATGAAAACCTAGCCCTAAAGTGCTATTTATAGTTCGTAGGACTTAAGTACAAACTTAATACGAATAAAGACTTAACCTAGCCCAAATGGGCTAAAACAAACTCCAAGACTTGTAAATACCAAACACGCGGTGACCGGTTGCTTCTTTTATAGAGACTTGAATTCGAGTCCAGTACTTGCGACTGTTGCTTTGGGGATTTATATGTGACTGGTCAGTTTCGAAACCAACTACTAGCTGCCTCTTGCTTCTCCTCCATGATCCGAACTGTTTTATGAGAGCCAAACTTCAACAATCTCCACCTTGGCAAGCCTTAAACACCTTGTGAAAACATTGACCTCTAGAAGCTCTTCAAATCTCTTGGAAATCATTCTAGTACTTCCTAAGAGGTCCACCTCAATATTTAGCATGCAATAACATTGAGTAAGCTCAAACATGTGTGAACTTCTTAGCTGTGATTGGCTTGGTCAAGCAATCCAAAGTGTTCTCATATGTATGAACCGTCTTTATTGCAATATCCTCATCGTTCACCCAGTGGTACCATACATCAACCTTCCACGAAACACTTAATTCTTAACTAAGCATATAGCACTTTAACTGTCACTCTGAATCATCACCAAATCTTGAGCTATCCCGAACTCATGTGCCAATCTTCGCAGCCATATTTCTTCCTCAGAAGCCTTCGTTAGTGCCACAAACTACGCTAGACAAGGCACAAACCGATTGTAGTACCACTCTCCACTAACCGGATGACAAGACCCGCCCCAAATTCCTCAGAATCTGTGACAAATCCTGTGCCCCAAACATCCTCTTCCCTTAAACAAAGGAAAAGAGGGCTGAGACTGCTACCGAAATTTCGACAGTGTGTCCCCTAAAAAACGAACTTAACCAAAATTTTCAACCTGTCAAATATACAATTTAAGATCCCAACTTCATCATGCACAATGTAAAAGCACAACAGTTCACAGAATAGGCCTCCGCCTTAAATCCATCTCTACATGGGCGATACGGAGCAATTCTAATGAAAGACTTCAGTTTACAACTGAATTAAGTTCAACCGAAATTAAACAAATAGAAATGCCCTACAAAAGTTCAGGGCACAAACGGAAAATCGTGAGGGAATTAAAAACAAAGTTTCCATATACTTGCCCACCTTTTTGGAAAAAATATCAAAGCATGCAATCAAACCCTTTGTGTACAATCACAAGCAATTCTAAAAGACTTCGACCAGGATCAAAATCCATCCAAACGAGTTTCAGACTCGTCATGACCACAAATACATTTTAACCACAACTATTCAGTAAAACTGATATAAAACCAATCATTTCATCTCACCTCGGTTGGGCTTCAAAACTCCCCGACATAATTCAAACCAACTTAATAAATCTAATAAATAGGATATGATCCTAGTGACCAATTAAAATCCAAAATATAATTGATCTTGCAGTTGCACCTGGGTACGACCCCAGACTACCTACGTATCCTTACTGAGGGATCAAGCCACACGTAGTTCTACCATCAATAGTCACGAACCAGATAACATATAAGTCTCTTTAGTAATATCAACAAGTTAATTTTGGAATCATCTTTTCCCTTTTAATAAAATCACAATATGCTAAGCATAATTCTTTAAACTTTGCTCATATTTCCCGATATAGTATAATAATCATTTTCTCTCTCCCCGTCACTTTACTACACGCCGGAGAGTCGAACGCCACTTGTAAAGTAATAGTAACGATAATGTCCGGATCCTTTACCACACGCTGGAATAATCCAACACCAACGTATGGTGAAGTAACCAATATCCAAGTGAGTACACATGCCGGAAAATCCAATGCCACGTGTGGCCTAACCAAAACATGTCCTATGTGCGCAGACTGTTTTATCACACGCCGGATAATTCAACACCACGTGTGATAAAGTACTAATATAACCAAGTAAGCCCACACGCCGGAAAATCCAAGGGCAACGTATGGCTAGACCAAACCATGTTCTACGCCCGTGGACTGCTCTATCACACACTGGATAATCCAACGATCCATGTACTTTAATAATAATCATAATGGTATTAAATAATGAAAATAATAACCCTTAGAGATCCCATATCCTCATTAACCCAATGAAATCAATTTGTAATTAAAACTCACTTATGCAAGAAATTCCATATTAGAAGAACTAAGTACACTTAAAAACAACGTCCACTCATTCCCTAATAATTATAAGCCGAGGACCCCACGGCTCACCTTCATAACCCACCAATCAAGTATTCCATGTTCATCTATTCCATAACCTCAATTATCAAATAATCTCCAAGAATTCCATAAGATACTATAAAACAGTCTCATAATTCTAACATAATCAAATAACTCAATTAACAGTCAAGACTTGTTTATAAGGTCGTTCTAGCACTTCTTGAAGGGTGGAACTACCTTGGTAGACTAACGGTCAATCGAGGGGTCAAACTGCCCAAACTTGGTCAACCGGGTATGTGGGGCCCACGACCTGATTCGAAAGTTTCTACGGATTCAACAAAGTTTACTATACATGTCCTGTAACTTTGGTCCGAAACGAACGGTTTGGATCCTTTGCGATCTCACGATCGGATGTTACCATTTAACCTAATCCTTGAAACATTGAATCGAAGCATCCGGGGCTCCGATTCACGATCCGAGAATTCCTACACAATCCTGAAGGTGCTTAAATCACATATTTGAAATTGGGGTTGATCAAACAGTCTGAACATATCGAACCAAGATAACGCCTAATATGCGTAATCTGATCGACGTTCAACGATAACCAAATTCAAATCCGAGCATACCGTTGTACTCAGGATGACATGGAGATCATTTTAGGATCTAATGGCCCACACCGCAAAGTAGCCCACGTGTTGCTACATGCGCCGACAAGCTCGTGGGTGCCCAGAGTAAATTCCGGCGATTGGAAAATGTTCCAAACCGTCGGTCAAGACCTACACCTACATGAACATGACGATGAGTGGAGCAACTTTGTTCTTGGACCATGGCCAAAAAGTGACCGAAACTTTCCAGAAACATGAGTCGAAAACCGGCGAAACCTTTAAGCGATATTTGAGTTCCAAAAACGCAAAATTAATCCTAATCAATTTCAACCATCAGCTACAACACATTGAGAGGATGAAAAACCATACCTGAATGGAAGAAATTGGGTGGTCGGAATTGCTGGAATGAGCTCCGGCAAGTTTTGAGAAAAACTGGCCAACCTTCGCGTTTTCCGGCGACAGGTGTGGCGGTTGACGGTGGGCTGAGGGGTGGGATGGAGAGAGGAGGTGGAGGCGGTTCTTTTGGTACCAGTGCCGTTGCCTGGGGTGGTTGGAAGAGGAGATGGTGGCCCAAATTTTTTCGGATAAACAATAACATGTGGGGGTAGTTGCACACAGAGGGAGAGGAGAGAGAGAGAGAGAGAGGAAGAAGAATAAAAATCTGATTTTAAAAACCCTTTTGAAATATTTACGATTGTGACCTTATGCTTCCTTTGAACGTAACTTTTTTCGTTTCAACTCGACTTGAGAACACTATGTGTCTACGAACTCGTATCGACGCTCTCTACGCAATAGTGGCCATTCAATTTCCCAAAATCCTATCGGATTAAAAAGTGACCAAAATAACTCTACCCGAAGGCAAAATTATAATTTCATAATTAAATTAATTAATTAAATCAAACGAATAATTAAAATTGGGCCGGGATGTTACACCGGTCCTCCACCACAAATGAAAACATACCCCGTAATAGATTCCTCTAGTCTAAGTCCCCAGCAAAATATGAATCCACATAACCTGACACACATGCCTTTCCTTGTGGTCTTTAAAATATGATCCCAAACTTCTTATGCCCTTCAAATACTGGAGAATTCACGTCATCGTATTCCAATATTGTTTGCTCGGATTCGCCATGCATCTTGCGACCATGCTAACCGCTTAAATTAAGTTGGGGAGTGTGCAAACCATTGTATACATGAGACACCCTACCGCTCCCGCATACTGAACTTTACTCATCTAATCCTTCTCCTTGTTACTAGACGAACATTCTTGAGCACTTGAGCTAAAATGCTCCGCCAAAAAAGTAGACAAGGGCTTGCGATCCAACATGTTGAATTCTCAAGTACCTTAGATGTGTACTTGCCTTGTGAGAGACACAACTTGCCTTTATCTGGTCTCTCCTTATCTCAATTCCTAGGATCTTTTGTGCAGCACCAAGATACTTCATGTGAAACTCCTTTCTAAGCAAAGTCCTTCAATTCTTGGACCTTAACATGTCTTAACACGCTATTAGTATATCATCCACCTAGAGTAGGCAATAGAATGATCTTCCCACCCTTGAACACATGAGAGTACACACAACAACCCAATTCACATCTTATATACTCAATCCACATCATAGCGATGTCAAAGCGCTTGTACCACTGTCTTGGAGATTGCTTGAGCCCATACAAAGACTTATTCAATCTCCAAACCAGATTTCCCATACTCGCTTCAACGAACCCTTGAGATTGACTCATGTAGATGTCTTCTCCACGCCTCCATGGAGGAACGTCGTCTTCACATCCACTTGCTCCACCTCCATGTCCCATTGTGCTACTATGGAGAGCAACAACCGTATAGAAGCTAGTGGAAGTTGACTCCTTCCTTTTGTATGTACCCTTTGGCCACTCGACGAGCCTTGAAACTAGTTGGCTCTTTTTCATGTATCCTCTTCCTTCTTCCTAAACACACACTTGCAGTCGATCATCTTCCGATCTTTGGGTTTAGGAACTAACTCCCAAACGAAGTTCCAGTGTAGAGATTCCATCTCATCCATCATAGCACCCATCCAACTTTCTCATTCTAAACTCTGAAAGCTTCTTGGAACGTGGTTGGATCCCTTCATTCATGTTTACAGCATAGTGAACTGTGTCTATCTCCCATCCAAACCATTTAGGGGGTTTCATGGTTCTCTTGGGCCTGGACCTAGCATTAGATGGCAACTCCACCTGATTCGAAGCCTTTTCTTTATCTTCTTCTTGAGTTTGTTGTTGTTGCCCAACTTCCTCCGCCTTAGTATCAGACTTCACCACCTTATGAACGTCTTCAATCAGCTGCACTTGTGGTGTATCTCAAAGCACCTTTCATGATGGAATTGTAACGGTTGTCCTTACTCCAACAACATCCTACATTCACATCTAGTTTCTTGAATTCATTCATAGGCAAGATCTCTCATCAAAACTACATCCTTGTTGGGTATTTTCTTCTAGTTCATTGGATCCCATAGCTTGAAACCCGTCACACCGGTCTCAAGCCAGGAATAATATGCACTCAAGAGACTTTGGTTTCAACTTGGTTCTCTCATCACTAGGTATGAGAGCATAGACATTGTATCCAAATATTTTAAGAGTAGTACTAAACAAATTTATTAGACCATACCTTTGTGCACAATTGAAACCAAGATATTTCTATGCGACTGGGCTAACCAAATAGAAAGCGTGGTTAACCGACTCCGCCAAAAATGCCTCGGGCAAGCCTGCATGAATCCTTATGCACCTCTCACGCTCCATGAGAGTTCGATTTATCCTCTCCATGGCTCCATTTTGTTGAGGCGTCTTCTTCATGGTAAAATGTCTCTTGACACTCTTACTCGTCCAAACCTCAAGAAATTTGCTGTCTTTATATTACCTCCATTGTCACTCTTTAGGATCTTGTCTTCCTTCCATAAGGTTCTCTACTTCTAACATACTTACACAGAGAAGCATTGTCATCAATTAATTGAGCTGTTGAGGGAGATAAGAAAAGAAATAGAGAAAATAAATAAATTCATTTGAAAACTGAGAAGGAAAAAAAAATTGCAAAGAGACTTGTGCAAAACCAGGAGAGGGGGAGAGAGATGTGTGCGGCGAATGAGGAAATGAAATGTGGCTGCTGAAAAGGTGAGCTTTAGATTTAAAAAAGTCTTTTTCCACTTTTAACCCCTCTTTTTAAAAATATTTCAAATATGTCCACCAAAGTTTCAAAAATCACGTTTTGACCCCTACTTTTATTTTCAAATTTCAAATTGGTCCCTAGCCGTGTCTTGACTGTGTCCAATGCGTGTCGGGGGCGTATCGGAGCCATGTCAGCGTGTCGCGTGTCGGCGTGTCCGACACTCCGACACTCCAGTAGTTTGGAGTGTTCGTGCAACATAGGGTGTGGCCATTTCAGTATTTAATGAAAATAATAAATTTATCGATTTGCTTGTAATAGTTCTATTTAGAGAGATGATTTTAAAATGGTACCATAGAAATAGACCATACCTATCATAAAAAGTGCTCGAAAATAAGAAGAAACAAATTTTGTATTTTGGTGAATTGACCTAACTCAATTGCAAAAACGAGCGCACCGCATATGAGTTCTTAAGTTTTACTATGAGTACTTTAATTTCTAAAGTAAGTTACAAATGTGCTCTTGTTTGCTTTGAAAACTAAAAATGAGCATTCACATGAAATGACAGGCAATTTTGTTTCTGCTCACTATTTTGATAAAATATCTGTAGAAAATAGCATTTGCTGATTCATGATTCATGATTCATGTGACTTCACTTAACATAAAATTCAATGGAAATGGTACATTTGGAATAAATATAGGTGGTAAATTGTAAAATAAATAAAAAAATTATATATATATTAGGCCTATATCGTATTTGTGCAAATTTCCAAAAAAAAAAAAAAAAACGTATATAATTATTAGGTCCATATCGTATTTGAGGAAGATGTTCTATCTTGCCTCCAACAGCGTTACACTTATATCATTTATTGAGTGTGATTCACGCATGGTGGATGAAGAATCTGCTTCAACTGGGTTCCTATCAGTAAAGAAACCAGGTTGTTTGGGCGCAGGCAATGAACCCACACCACCCAACATCAGCACCACAGATGCCATGTTTGGTCTATCTTCTGGTTGTTGCTGCACACACAACAGAGCTATGTGAATGCATCGCGACACGTCTGGTAGAGGACACGAGCCATCTAACACCTCATCCATTACTTCCAAAGGCCTTCCTTCAATCCATAGAGTCCATGCCTGAAATTAATCAAATTTATGTTATAATGCTCTTCCTTCCTTCCCATGTTAAAAAACCATATGAAGTAAGCTTGAACAAGTTCTCTTTAATAAAGCTTACATGTCCTAGAAGGTTAAGCTGGTGGTCTGGATGATAAAATCCCCTGTTCTTCTTCCCACTCACTATCTCTAGCACCATGACGCCGAAGCTATAGACATCGGATTTGATTGAGAAGAGTCCATCAACAACGTACTCAGGAGACATGTAGCCACTACAAAATGAAATTGGAGTTACGAGTTCACCAACAATGTGAAATGTACGAGAAAAGTTCAGAGCTACCTACTAAGTTCCAACCACTCTATTAGTATTTTCCTCAGTTTGATCTGCCCCGAATGCTCTAGCCGTGCCAAAATCAGATATTTTTGGATTCATATCTTATCTAGCAAAACATTGCTGGTTTTAAGATCCCTATGAATTATCCTCAGTCTAGAATCTTGATGAAGATAAAGAAGTCCTCGAGCAATTCCACCAATGATATTGAAGCGTTGATCCCAACCGAGGAACTTACTTCTTGTACCATCTGACCAATTGATCATAAAAGTTAGTTTAATCTACACCTAATTTTAGTACAAAAAATTTAAGAGGAATTATGAAAAGACTGATGGAGGTTCAAACCAAATATGAAATAGTCCAAGCTCTTGTTGGGCATGCATTCATAAATTAACATTTTTTCGTCTCCCTCGATACAGCAACCAAGAAGCTTTACAAGATTTCTGTGTTGAAGTTTAGCAATCAATATTACTTCATTCATGAATTCTTTAATTCCTTGCCCCGAACATTTTGAAAGCCTTTTGACTGCTATATCTTGCCCCTCTATCAGTATGCCCTAGAAGCATCATTCCAGTAAGTTGAGAGATATATTTTTGAACTAATAATACATCACATTATTATACTTTGTTACCTTGTATACTGGTCCAAAACCACCTTCTCCCAGCTTGTTATGTTTGAGAAATTATCAGTGGCTCTAGATACGGTGGCCAAATCAAATGTTATCAGCTCCATATCTTCGTTTCCGCATTCAAAATCAAAGTTCCTTTCACGAATGTTTTTCATTTTTCCTGAGACAGTTGATGAAGCAATAAGTTCATGATTCTTTCCAATAACAGGAAGAGCAAGGGAGGATCAAAAAAATTCTATCACCTTCCAGAATTTTGTCCTCTCCTACTATTAGTCAAAAGCATGACAACAAAAAAAAAACAGAGAAACTCTGTGTAACACATGATCAACAAAATGGTGATGTTAATGAATTTCTACCTTGTGCTTTCAATTTCTTCTTCCGCTTGTAAAAAAACCAATCCTAGTATTATCACTCCCATGGACTAGCAGCCCAACGCTGGCTATGATTGCCACTTCTTCTTTACACCAGAGGGCTTGCTTGTCTTGATGTCATCTGAAAGATCACACGTAGATTTAGTGATGCGTTCCAAGTTACAACTAAAAGTTTAAATCAAATAATTTGTTAATCATTAGTGCAGCCATTCCCTTGTGCTCAACATAACATCCTCTAAACAAGACCAGAAAAAAGTAAGGAAGAAACTAACTTGAAAGAACATGAAACAAAACCAACCTAAGAGGGGCGTCCGGACAAAAAGGTCTTGCCCACCAGATTCGAATTCTTTTAATATCAATGAGCTCACCAAACCAAAGCAAACATCACTTCCTCCTTCATTAATATCCAATTGCATATGCGTGCAAGAGCAGTTTTCATCAAACACATTTTCTTGCATTCCTCGAGGGACATAGTACTATCGATCCATGACGAAGATGTATCCGGTAATTCACATCCTAGTGAAATTCTGAAATCTGTCTCCATTTACTACAACCCAATGGAGTTAGGAACACACCCCAAAGACGTGTTGTTCGAATTCCATTCTCTGGGAGATTTTGGGGTACAAAACCTTGTAAGCATGAACATTGAGGATCTCTGGATTGCAGAAAGAAAACGCATATGCCACCACACAAATCATAGGTTGTCACACGTCGCGCAAATATTTGCGTGACGTTAGGATTCGTTGCGCAAAGTAGATTTGCGCAACGTTAAGGTTCGTCGCGCAAAGTAGCTCTACGCGACGAAGATTAGGTTTCGTCGCGCAAACCCTATCTTCACGACGCTCTGCGCTACGGATCATGCGCGACCAAAATTTCGTGCGCAGGTTTTGGGCGACGAAATTGTACTTTGCGCAACAAACTTTATTTGTCGCGCAAAGTGTTTTTGTAGTAGTTAGATGTTGTGAATGCAGGTAAATGCACCATTAGTAAATGTAGAGGCTTGGATCCCAAGAAACTCTAGCTGTTAATGTGAGAGAGTGCATCAAAGAAAATGTAAAAAAAGATTGAGCAAGATTCAAAGAAAACTGTGGCCGAGAGGTTGTAGTAGCTAGCTTTATATAGGATTTAATTACTATATTATTTAGATTTTATTTAAAAGATTGTTTTAATTTTTATGGTGATGACTTTATTTATTAACTTCGTTCTTTTCTTTAGCCCTAGAGAAAGATAATAGATTTTCATAAATGAAAATTTAAAAAGAAATTTTTGTTTATGAATTGCTCTGAAAGTAATTCAGAGATTGGACTAAAGGCCTAAGGCCTACGAAATGCTTAAGGGTGGAGACAGAAAGTGAAAACTGTGAAGAATAATGAGAGCTTGAAGAAGGGGGCATAAGTCAAGAACGATTTTGATAGTCAATTTATGAATACTCGTTCCCGACTTCTTCAAATACGCAAATTCGAATCATATTTGGACAACTGGATTAGTACATGTTGCAGGACACCTAACTAGTGTGAAAAGACAAGCCAAAACCGTGGAGAAGCAGATGAGAAGAATTAATGAGAGAGTGAAGAAGGTGGCAAAGTCATTGGTGACTACTAGTCAAGTCATGGTGACTACTAGTCAAGTAAAGAACGATTTTGATGGTCAATTTATGAATACTTGTTCTGGCTTCTTCAATATGCAAATTCCGAATCATATTTGGACCACTTGATTAGTAAATGTTGCGGGTGGGGGTAACAAGTGGAACCCGATTAGCCTATGAAATTAAGGTTGCCCATTTTAATACGCAAAAATGCCTATTTACCAACACCAAAGACGGCCACAAATCAAAGACTTGTGCAAAATTTTTCCAATTACATGAAAGTATTACCCCAAAAAATAAGAAAAAAGGGAAGCGAGTAAACATTGGTGTAGCAGGCCTTCACCCTCAGTGTCAATTATCAGCACTTCAAATTGGTGTAGAAGCTGCTAAACATTGGACCTACACTGTGACAATGGGACACCCAATCGTACACCAGCTAGACTTTCTTTGTTTCATTAGTCATGCCGTAACACTTACGAGGCACAATCATGGTGGAACTACCATATGGGCTCCAGCCCAGAAAGGCTTTGGGATTAAATATTACTACATCTCTAGACCACAATTATCATATTAAGGATTACCTTTTCACTGACCTTTGTTTTACGGCAAACACTCATTCTTTTATTGGTCATCAATGACCTGCTTGTTTAACACAATCCAACCAGAAGTAAATCCCAAAACCTAATATGAAAGTGATATAAAATAAACGTTATCTATGCGACTGAGGCGACCAAAATTTGATATATCAAGGCTGTAAATTTGGTAAACTTCAACGTAGTGAAATGAAAATTACCCTTAGGTTTAGAACACCTAATGTATTTTCATAAATAAAAAATTAAAAGAAATTTTTTTGGCACAATACTATCTGAGAAAGCATATTTTGATTTTAAATGTAATAGCTAATTTATACAATGGGCATTCTTAGGATGCCGTCCTTTTGATGTTTTGAATCCAAATTGCGAATACAAGCGGCATGCAATGCTTTCATGAAGTAAAAGTTGGTCCCTTTTCTTTTTTTCCTTTATGAATTTTTTCTGAAAGTTTATTTCAGAGATTGGACTAAGATCCAAGGCCTACCAAATGCTGAAGGGTAAAGACAAAACGTGAAAAGACAAGCAAAATCGTGCAAAAAGCAGATGAGAAGAATTAATGAGAGAGCGTGAAGAAGGGGGCAAAAGTCATTGGTAAGCCAAGAACTATTTTATAGCCATTCCAGCAAGGGGACCAGTGGAGAGCGGGGGGTGGTTTGGCCCAAAATGGTGTTTCCAGCAACAAAACAAGGCCCGAGCAGATGGTGGGACCCAGCAACCTTGGCTGGCCCGAGCTCCAGCCCGAGTTTTGGAGCTGACGTCAGCGCAACAGTGCTGCCAACAGCTCTCTGCCACGGTCGCGTTATGGGCTCTCCGATCAGAATTTTTCCTCCAATCCACGACAGCCAATTTTTTATGCCATAAAAAAAAATTTTAAAAAAGAAATTTTTTTATAAAAATACCCCAAATTTCTGAAATTTTTTCTATAAATACCTACCAAAACTCTTCACTTTCAACACCCAAAATTCTGAATTTTATAATAAATATTGACAAGTACGAACCTAAAAATCTTATCCGAAAATATTGTCCAAATTAATTGTTTAGGTAAAAAAATTTGTGAAAAAACAAAAAATGAATAGTGTTTTCCCCTTTGCCATGGCAACGGCTGGAAACCCACAATGCTTTTTGCAAGGGCAGCCAGTATTCACGTGAATAGTGCTGCCCTAGTCCCCCCCTTGCCATGGCAAGGGATTCACTCTGGAATTGCTCAATGGTCAATTTTTGCATACTCTTTCCTTGCGTGTTCAATACACTAGAATAATTCGTGACATAAATTTGAATCATATTTGCACCTCTTGCACACTTTCGACCAACAAAAAAAAAAACCTCTTGCAGCACAATAGTGATAAACATTTCATATGCAAGTTACGTTAAAGTTGTTCCATCTTTTCCTACAATGAAACGTTGGTACCTTCTTTTTTCTTTCTTTTTTTCGTTTATGAATTTTCCCTGAAAGGCTCATTCACGGATTGGACTAAAATACTAAGGCCTACCAAATGCTTAAGGGTAGGGGTAGACAATAGAAAGACAACCAAAGCCGTACAAAAGCACATGAGAAGAAAGAATGTAAAGAAGGAGGTAAAACAAAAATATAGTTCTATTTTACAATTGTTAATTGACTTATATAATAGTTGATTCCTATATTATTTGTTGATTACACAATTCTTAATAGTAATTAGCATATTTTTTTTCTCACTTCTAATTAAAATAATATGTGCGTGTTCTAATTCTTCTTTTCATCTTAAAATGATTTCTTTGTTAATGCATTGATAATTGTATTTTCTTATAGTGGTACGATAAGCAATTCTCTTCTTGCAACTTCTCTGACTAGTTTGATGACTCCGTCAATGTTTTTATGAATATGTGCATTTCATTTGCTTGCATTTTCAATAAATTTGCTTAAAGTATCTCTTTTGTTGGTTTTGGTAAGAACAAACCCTAAAAAGATAGGAAAGACACCACTAATGAGATGTAGAAGTATCAAGCCAGGAAAACTATTTAATAAATAAACCAGTATAATAGTTTTCAAGTTTTTTTTTTTTTTGGATTCTTCGTGCCTTCCAATTTACTTGCTTTGTTGCTTAAAATTAAATAAAATGTGTTCACTGCACATCTGAGCCTAGTAGTATAATATTTGTATGGCAAATGAAGGTTACAAAATAGGAGGGCTATTTAAGTTAAATTGAAGACACAAAGAAGGTAATTCTGAAAACCCTAGCAAAAAGCTCACACCTTTTTCTCTCTCCCTCTCTATCACGGTTCCACGCTGTCACCTACTCCCAGCATCCGCACCTCCTCGTCTCCACGGAAGGAAAACTCCATCCTTTCTGTTAAATTCGCATATCCTTAGATCATTTTACTAACTTAGGCATCGGATGCCCTTTGGCCAACACCAAACCAATGTTCTTCGATTAACAGCCATTACTTTTGCAAGGTTCGAGAAAGAAGACGATCAAGAGAAAAGAGGATCATCCCCAAATATTCTCACTCGAAGATATGTGCACAAACAAAGAGGTTTGTGAAAAGCACATCATTCATAGAAAGACACAAAAACAAGGCATTGTGGGAAACATGTTTGGATAAATCAAGAAGCACTTTCAGGCTGCTAGTGGGATTAGTTGGTACATGCTGAAGCTATTAAAGAGAAAGAATATGCATGCATGTGAAGCAAAAAGAAAGGAAGACAAGATATGAAGTCAATTCCAGTCTATTTCGGACGTTAACTTGAAAGGCCCAAAACATACACTTGTACTGCTCATATGGGATACATTCTTCATAAAAGTTGTTCCAATGGGTGTCTATTATGACATATCCAAATTTGAGCCCCATTGGATACATATTGAAACCTCAGGCCTTCCTAAACCAAGCCTGGGTTTAAAAGAATCTTTTTTTCCAACAACCGAAAGAAAACCCACATGGGTTGGCAAGCAAAAGGCAGTCACAATTGAATACCTATGAAAAACCATGTGAAGAAAGCTTGAGGTGCAGCAAGCAAAAGAAGTATGGGATGGAATTGATTCCAACCACACTAACATAGACAAGATGAAGTGGGAGTTATGGATTGTATTAAAAGAGGAATGGTGGTGTTGGAATTCATCATGATGTCCTCTCTCTTTGCCCTATAAATAGAGAAGTCTTCAAGCTTCAAAACACACACCCAAAGGGGGAGCTCTCAAAACACTTCTCTAGAGCTCCCCTTCTTCTCTCCCCTCAAATTCTCTTAGTTTCTCTTTCTAGTTTCCATTGTTGTAAATGAATCTTTTGTGCTGAAATTCTCCTTAAGTTTTTCTTAGTTTCACTTTACTTTTAATTGTTATGTAAAATTCTTTTCTTTAAGTTTCAAGTTTGATTAGTTTCCAAGTTTCAATTATGGTTTTTTTGTTCTTATTCATTATGCTTATAAGTTAATATGCTAGTTTGAATGATTGATCACCATTTAGGCTTTGCATGTTAGCTATCTTGGTTTGAATTAAGAGTAGACACCATGCTTTAATTCGAATTGAACTATGAATAGGAAGCGTATGTATGGACATTCGACAACTGAGATTAGATACATACTTGGTTGTTTACAATGTTCTTCTATGCTTAATGGATTCCTAATGCTTAGTTTAGAGTTAGACAACAGATGATCAAATTAGGGAATTAGGAATACAAGGTTAGGACCAAACACCATGGCTTAATCATACTTTAGCTAGAATCAATCCGTTAATCTAATTGAACTTGGGAACTTATCTGCTTGAGTTATTTTCTTTTCTTTCTTTCTTGTTTTATTTATTTTTCTTTCTTGTTTTTCTGTTTTGTGTAGAAAAACTGAATTGGATTATTCAATCACCAATCCCTGTGGAATTGACCTCGCACTTACATATGCTATACTACCGAACGGCTCGTGCACTTGCGAGTATCACAAGTTGAGGATGCAGCTGAATCCATTTTGGTGCAGCTGAATCGACACAACAATTTACAAAGACCTTGTAGAGTTTCTTCAATTGAAAGCCTTGGTTTTTATGTTGAAAGATCTGTACTTAGTTTTCTTACGAAGGTTTTAACTATTTATTTAGATGTCATCCTGAAATGACCAACTTCATTTGAATTCTTAACCCAACAAAATGCACACACCAGACCTATCTTTTAAAGCCTTATGAATTTACAAATAACACTCGGACATCTAAAAGATTTTACCTTCTTCAAATATCTTGCAAACGCAATCATTACAACAAGATTTACTGTATATTTCCAAATTTCCATGATCTGGTACATCATTTTTTCCAAGCAATCCAACTGCATGACTCACATTCATAAATTCACTATGAAGCAATAACAGTAGTACATGATGGTTTTTCCAGAACAAGACATGACATATTCAATGATATCAAATAACAGAAAATCAAAAAACTGTTTACTCCCACCAACAAAAACAGAAAATCAAAAACAAAAATAAAAAATAAATCTACAAAGGAGAAGACATAAATCTGCAAACAACAATCGGTAGCTCCTCTAGCATTGATTTTTCGCAAGGAAGGAGCAGGTAAACAGATGCACACACAATCAAAACCTAAATACCCCAAACAGATGCAAAACCCTAGTCACATAATCGAAGATGAGAGAGAGAGAGAGAGAGAGAGAGAGAGGAGAGAGAGAGATGATCAATACCTGAGACAGAGACAGAGAGCTATACGAGATGAAGAGGGGGACGCTGTGAGCGAATGGGATCTCCGATTTTGCTGGAGGACAGAGAGAGTCAGAAAATCGAATTGGGGAAAGAAAAAAAAGAGATAAAGAGAGAGAATCTAACCTGCGTGACGACGGCGACTGAGAGAGGTCTGAGAGAAGAGCGGTGGCAGAGAGAGGCGTGACGTGATGGCTGAGAGAGAGGCTTGGAATCGGTGGCAACAATTATGTCGGTCAGTTTCCAGAAGTTGATAGCAACTCAACAT
Organism: Prunus yedoensis; assembly: GCA_005406145.1. NCBI lineage: Eukaryota > Viridiplantae > Streptophyta > Magnoliopsida > Rosales > Rosaceae > Prunus > Prunus yedoensis. The sequence continues at coordinate 31,934 of BJCG01001419.1, forward strand.
CGATCTCTTCTTTATATGATTTTTCAAAACAACACTGGTGGGTCCTATTCCTCGACACTTAACCGACCTCTATTTATATGGGAACCAACTCAACGGAACAATACCATCTTGGTTAGGTAGTTTGCCATCATTGGATGACTTAGACCTCGGAAGTAACCAACTCAGTGGTAATATCATTGAGTTCCAATCTCATTCCTTGAAAATCCTTATTTAAATGATAACAAGCTGCATGGCCTAATTCCGAGATCAATCTTTGAACTTGAGAACCTTATGGACCTTGGTCTATCAGCCAATAACTTGAGTGGCACTGTGGAGTTTGAAAATTTTTAAAACTCAAAGTCTTTTTTTGCTTGATCTTTCCTCTAACCATATATCCTTGAGTTTCAACCATTTGAGTAACAACAGCTGGCCTCAACTTTCGACCCTAGCTTTGTCATCTTGCAACATAAGTGAGTTCCCATACTTTCTAAGAGCCTCACCAAACTTGTTCAGGTTAAACCTTTCTACAACCGAATTCAAGGCGAAGTTCCCAAATGGTTGTGCGATGTCGCAAAAGATTCATTGAATTCTTTGGATCTTTCTCACAACTTTTGAAGGGCACTGCACGACACCTTCGGTGGAAAAACCTTGGACATCTCAACCTTCACAACAATTCTCTCCAAGGAGAGCTTCTAATTCCTTCACCTTCCACATTTTTCTTTTCCATATCAAACAACCAATTGACTGGAGAGATGCCTCCAACCATTTGCAGCTTGAGTACACTTCAAATCCTTGATTTGTCTAATAATAAATTGAGTGGCAAAATTCATCAATGCATAGGGAACTTCAGTCAGAGTCTCTCTATTTTGGATTTACGGAATAATAAATTTCATGGCATGATTCCTAGGACATTTTCTAAGGGAAACGTTTTGAGAATCTTGATCTTAATGGAAATCAGTTGGAAGGGTCGTTGCCGCAAAACTTTTCTCACATGTAGAGAGTTGGAAGCTCTAGACCTCGGAAACAACAAATTCAAGATACATTCCCAAATTGGCTAGAATCCCTTCCAAAGTTGCAGGTTCTTATCTTGAGGTCTAACAAATTCTATGGTGAAATAGGCATTCCAGAAACTAAGTTTCCATTCCAAAAATTGCGTATCATGGACCTCTCCTGCAATCGGTTTAGCGGTCTCTTGCCAACAAAATATTTTGAACATTTGACGGCCATGACAAACTCGCAAGAACATGAACTGAAATATATGGGAGAGTGCTACTATCAGGACACTGTGGTAGTGACAATTAAAGGCTTCAAAATTGAAATGGTGAAGATTCAAACTTTCTTCACAACTATTGATTTCTCAAACAACACTTTCAAAGGAGAGATTTCAAAAGTAATCGGTAAGCTTAATTATTGAAGGGGCTTAACTTTCTCATAATGAGCTTACAGGTACAATTCCACCATCATTTGGCTATATGTGCAATCTTGAATGGTTAGATCTGTCTTCATACAGACTTTTTGGTGATATTCCGGAGCAATTGGTAAAGTTGACATCTCTTGAAAAGTTCAACGTTTCAGAAAAATCGACTTGTGGGGCTATTACCTCATGGTAAGCAATTTGATACATTTGACTATGATTCATATAGTGGAAATGTAGGATTGTGTGGAATTCCACTAGCAAAAACATGTGGTCCACATCAATCACCGCCATCATCATTCCAACAAGATGGTTATTTGGAGCACGAGAATGGATTGATTGGAAGGTAGTGTTGATGGGGTATGCATCTGGGGTGGTAATTGGAATATCAGTGGGATATCTTGTACTCTCTAACAGAACACACGATTGGCTTGTGAAAGTGGTTGGCATAAAGTGATGGCGTAGAATTGTGAAAATCACATAGCAAAGTGCTTGAAGAAACCATTCCAAAAGTTTATCTATTTTCATACATGTATATCATTTCTTATTAATATTGTATTATGTCAAAGTACCAATAAATATGCATGAATTTGAAAAGAGGATCCTCTTTATTTTTGTTAAAGTAGAGTAATTGCCCATGCATCTTGTAATTTGTCAAACACAATTGACAAATCAATTCAATCAGTACACGCAATTTGCCTTAACTATGTTATATACTCCTATAAATCTTCTCATTCCAAGAAATACAAGGAAATGAAAAGAATTAAATCACTAAATAGCATGCATAATTAAGTAATATTTGCCCACAAAATTGAGAAACTGGAGCGGGGCCTGCTGGAGGAACTGGAGCTTCCTGCTCTTGGATGACAAAGGCTCCTCTTCTTTGTCCAGCCTGGATCTCTGCCGGCCCAAGCACTCCGGCTATCTGTGCAATAAGGGGATTTTCCTGGTATGGCCATACTAATCTTGGTGGAGGTCCGAAAGGGAGTTCTAGCTGTTGGACTACAGCATCTGGATTTGGAATTCTTGCAATAGCAGCCTCATGATCCTTCATGAACTGTCTGTTGACTTGCCATTGCATCATGGCCGTCATGTTGTTCAGGGCATTCTGGCTCCTTTGTGTTGCAACCTCCTGCCGGAGCAGAGCCTCCTGTATCTGGTTTATCCTTCTGGAGCTAGACCTGGAACGTCTACTCTCGGTACTGCCGTGAGCTGAATGCCTAGCATCACTTTCTTCTGATTCATGTCTTTCTTCTTGGAAAGCTGGTTGACCTCTTTCCATGATAAGGCACAAATTCTGGCTAGAGCTTGTAATATTCATATACTAAAAGATGTCTCTTTAGGAGTATGTATACTGAGAAGTTACACTAGGTGTGCCAAATTGTTCACTCGTTTTGATTTTAATCCTATGATTGTAGGGTAAAAGTCCCAATTGGCTCGAAAACCATCGATGGTCAACAAGTCAATTTTCTTTTATGTATGAGTGTGCCACTGCTAGCAGTTTAAAAAATCCTAACAGACTTAAAAGTAGATAGCTTATGCGCCAAGTTTACTGACTCTAAACAAATGATTGTGAATTTGAGTGAGGAATATCTTTCAAGTAAGTTTTTTTCCTTCCTCAGACTAGTGAGGACTTCATATTTTTTCACAATAAAGATTGATAGTTCTAGCCAGAATGAATATTAAAAGAAATCGAATTGTTCTAAGCAGAACTGCCTATTACATGACTTAAAAGAGAACTGCCACGTCTGAAACATGATAACAGAACGTTGGGCTTCAATTTCTACTTGAGTAGCTGCCTTTGAGTCAGACTGGATTGAACATGTCTATGCTGGATTCGAACGTCAGCACCTTCAATTGATGGGTGTCAGCCGGAAATCGATACCAATATTTGAGATTGGCAGAGCTTTAATCTGTTTAAGCCATGGAGGGGCTTGTTGAATGGGGAGAATTGAGGCCTCTTCAATTTGGATGGGGCTGGAAGTGGTGGATTGATGACTACTGGACTGGAGCTGCTTATAGTACCTGTTCTGTTTGATCAAGACATCTCTATAAATTTGTTGAGGTTTTCATATTGTAAAAAACTTGATCGTGCTTGGTTTGGTCTATGCTGAACCAAATTTGTAATGAGGGAAGCCTCGTTTCCTTTGTGAATTGTTTCTTTGAATTGAAATGAGGTCAAAAGCTTGAGTTATGGCTATTCTGCTTGGGGAGTTGGATGAATTTTCAAACTGAATGGCTTGATTGCTTCAGAGTCTGAAGGCTCTTATGATTTGAATGACTTTGTTCCTTTGAATTTGTCAATAAAACTTGAGAGTTTTTTGTCTTGATTGATTTTTTGGCTGTCTTTTCATCCGTTCAACTCCTCTTATATTTATAGAGAACTCTGAATGAGGGTTCTCTTAATTTTTTGTATTTGGTGGGCAGATCTTTTTAAAAGATTTTCTTTTTCCAATGCCACAAAAAGGGGAAGTTATTATTCTGGCAAGGAAGAACCATCAACAGTCAGCTTCTATGATGGTCCTTTTGCTTTTTCTGGCGTACAACTCTCCTGTCTCCTATTTATTTCTTGAAAAACAAATCCTATTCCAATGTAGAGCCCTCTATGGGTATAGGAAGGCAATCTTGGCCGCCCTTTTTTCTTGGCTTTCTAAAGGTTCATGAAGAGTGTTCTTTGGTTAACCTGCTTCCATTAACTCCCTATCACTTCCTCTGCCTTAGAGCAGTTCCAGCAAAGAGGCTGGGGGGGGTTAGGGCCAAAAAAGTGATTCCAGCTACAAAGGCTAGCCCGGGCAGGAGGTGGGGCCCAGCAGAATAGGCTGGCCCGAGAGGGAGTTCAGCCTGAGTACAAGCCCTAGTTTGCTGACGTCAGCAACCAAAAAAAAAGTTCTAAAAAGTACAAAAAAATAAATATTTAGTCATATTTTTCACTTCCCACACCAAAATTCTATACAAATTTATCTCCTCAAATCTCATGTGAATATTTGTTGCCATGACAATTGGTGGAAACACCACAACCTTTTGCAAGGGCAGCCACTATTCATGTGAATAGTAGCCGCCCTAGCCCCCCCCCCCCCCCCCCCCCCCCCCTCTTGCCATGGCAAATGGCAAATTGTTGGAAGTGCTCTTAGTTGAAAATTTTGACTTTTCAAAGTCACATGGGCCTTCTTTTTGAGAAAAAGATCTTCCAAAATATATGTTTGATTTGAATTGAGACCAACGGTGATGATCAAATTTCCTGGGCCTTTGGGGATGTTTGAAACTAGGCCTAATCTAAAAATCAATTAGCAACTGACTTGTCTGGATTAAATCACCATTTAATGGTTTTTTTTTCCAGATATCAAATTGGTGTCGGTCATTGCATTTCATCAAAATTTTCGTTAAAGCTTGTCGTTTGTCATTATGTAACAAGCTTTTTTTTTTTTCAAAGGACTTTTCATCATAATATATCTCATTCACTCACTTATCATTTGCTCAACAAAGTCATCTATGATCGACAAGCTTCCATCAAGAAGAGTAAATGACTTTGTTGAGTAAAAGACGTGAGCTTTAATCTTATGGGTGGATAAGGTTGGTTGGTTACATTCTCTTTATTGAATCCAATTGCTACCTTTAGCACTTGTTCAATTAGCTCATATTTTCCCAATTTACAACTACTACTGATTCTAGGGCGTGTTTACTTACACTGAATAAGGGAAGTCATGAATCAGGTAATTGAAAAATTTGAGAATAAGGAATTGGAATCGAATCAACTACTCCCCCTAGCTGATATGATTCCTAGTTTGGAAGGTATTTGGTTACGAATTTTACCATAGAATAAGTAATTTGAATGATTCTGATACCCATTACGAATTCATTATTCCCTTATTCTTAAGTTCCTTCATTTTTTGAAAGTAAACATGTCATTAGTTTCTACACCAGAATCAAGTATAAAAGGCCCAAGTTTGCCAAACACATAAGTTCTATAAGTTCTATTCCTTAGCAAGCGGATTTAAACTGACCCGGCCCACAAGCAAGCCTATAAATACCCAGAAATCATGTTAAAAGAATCTCCATTAACGCAAGAATTATGGAGGGAAAGCACTCAAGATGGAGCTCACAGCCTCGGCCTTGCGATTTGCTAAGAAAAATCAGAGGTCCTCGTCAATTTATATATTTTAAACCAATTCGAAATCAATTTCTTCAAGTAGACGCTAATTTATAGTTTCTCATTCATTTTGTTGTTAATTTTTTTTGGAGCGCAGAATTTACTCGAGCTATAGTTGAAGATCTCAGCAATGGACGGTCTCCGGAGATTCTCATCGATCGCTTCAGAAATTACTGCACGAAGCCCGATTCGAATTGGTTAAATGCTAAGCTTACTTTCTCGATTTTAGTTGATCGTTCAGATTTTCCTGGTTTTTCTCAGCAACCAAACAAGCACCACAGAGTTCTTAATATGTTCAGTATTCCTTTTTTTCTTTGGGTGCGATATTCCGGGAAAATTAATAATAATTTCGTAGATTGGGTAGTAATTACTAATTAGTTATCCAAACTGGTACATTGTTATGCGCAGCTATTGTAGCTCTGATTTGCCAATTTTGAAGGAGACTCTCACACTTCGAAGGGAAAGTCATTTGCGTAGATTGGGTAGGTTATGGTATTTAACTTTTCATGTAGTGCAGCTTAGATTTTGTTTTTTCGTTTTTTAACAATACACAGACTACTTTTTAAGAATGAGCTGAAATAAGTGTTCATCTTCCATTTTTTATTGGCAGCCTAAGGACATAACAGACAATTGAACTCTATCATAAATGTACAAGAGATTTATGTAATGTATGCATTAATGATTAACCAGTTCCCCGAATCTGTTTCAGATGTTTTGCTTAGGGTTCTAGTAATTGTTCAGCAACTTCTGCAAGAAAACAGACATGGGTCTAAGAGAGATATCTATTACATGCATCCTTCTGTATTTTCAGGTGAATGTGAGTTATTTTTCATTTCCAATGTCAAAGAATACATCCTTAGTATATGGGCTGTAAGATATAGTTTGTTATAAGACCTTGAACTTGGATTATGATAAATGTTATTCTTCTTTGTACATTAATTAAACCTTGGTAAAAATGCATTGTATTTTTCAAATTATCATGGGCATAGAAATTGAGGCCTACTGATTTGTGGTAAGATAAGATGAGAACATATGGTATATTTGTTTGGATGTGATATTTTCTAATTGGAAATTCTTGATGCATTATGTCCACGGTCTCTCCTCTCCAAATAATTAGTAATATTCTCTGCTTAATTTACAATGCAGATCAGTCAATTGTAGACCGTGCGATCAATGACATATGCATCCTTATGCAGTGTAGTCGCCACAATCTGAATGTGGTGGGTACTCTTATATCAGCCTTATCAAATTTGTAGCTATTTATATATAGTAATGTGCTCCAACGTGTTATGTATGATTAGTAATAGTAGTAGTAGACTCTTGAAATTGCCACATGAGCTTCTAATAATTTTATAAGGCCGCATACAGCATTTGGGGTATTTACTTCATGTTGCCTCCTTTTGGCAGGTGTCTGTAGGAAAAGGGTACGCATGAAAATTTCGCTTGATTTTCGAAGACAAGAAGATAATGGCGTACATTGCTGCTTGATTTTTCATAAAATGACTTATGCCAATCATCATTTACATTTACATTTGTGTATTCTTGGTCTGTTGAATACATTGTTATTCTTGGGGGTTGCACCTGTTAGTTCAGTATGGTTCAACTTTCCTTACAATGTTGGTAAAATTGTTCAAAGGTTTATGGTACTTTTTCGTTGAGTTGATATCACTATGATCATGGTTTAAGTACTGTCAACTCAAACTGATAATTAATGTTTTTATCTCATTATAGGTTGGTAATGGGCTGGTTAGGTTCTCAGAAGCTGGAAACATGTTTGATTGCATAAATAGGCCAAACACTGTAAGAATGGAACATGTGTTTTTTAAAATTTTTAAAACAATGATTTGATGACATCTTCTGCATAATCATATTTTTATTGTGTCTGAACTTAAACATCTGCATCTGGTTCACATACAGGCCTTTCCTGTTCCCATTCATGTTGAAGAGGTCAAAGGTATTCAGATGATTAACTAAGAGAGAATAATTAAAATATTAAAATATTAAAATATTCATGTTTAAAATCAATGGATATTCAAATTCGATAATGTAAACTTTACAAGTTCATTGGTAATTACATAATCAACCCTAAGTGTCATATGAAGTCGAAAAACATGCTCAAATAATTAATTCTAACCTGCAGATATTGTTAGTGTAGCGAAATACATACTTGTTGTGGAGAAAGAATCAGGTTAATTACTCTTTTTGTTAGCAACCCTGGTGCATTAGCTGGATATCGTTTGATTTTGATGTGTGTTTCTATGAACAAACCATTATTCGTATTCTGTATAGTTTTTCACGATTGGCAAATGACCAGTTCTGCAACACAAACCACTGCATCGTTATCACTGTAAGCATACACCCTTGTTTTTGGCCAAATAACTCTCATTGATCCTTGAAACAGCTTTTATTAAACTTTTTTGTTGGTATGCTATTTTTGTTTTCTTCACAGGGACGTGGATATCCTGATATTTCCACAAGAAGGTAACAGAGTGCCTTGCCTTATCTGTTTGCACTTTCTTTTCCCTTTTGTCTATATACTTTCCAAACTTTTCATTTACGTTTGCCAGGTTTTTGGGGCTTCTTGTTGATACTTTGCATCTCCCTACCTATTGCTTGGTAGACTGTGATCCGTACGGTTTTGACATCCTGTCCACATATCGGTTTGGTTCTATGGTTAGGCTTCCAGATCACTCTATGAACTTGTTATCTGTAGTTTACAAACTTAAATAACATGTGAACTACCTAGGAAGATTGCAAATATTGAGGATAGAGAACTGCTGAATAAGTCAATTCTTTTGTAGACTCCTCATATAGTGTAATGTAAATAAAGTTACAATCCAATTTTAACCCACTCTTTTGTGATGTAAGCAAATGGCCTATGATGCAAAATTTCTACGGGTCCCTGAGATACTCTGGCTTGGAGGCTTCCTTTTGGACTCGGAGAAGTACCAACTTCCACAACAGTGTCTCCTTCCCTTGACAGCACAAGGTGAGAGATATGGTGCTTTATTTACATTGGCATTACTATTTCTTTTAGTAACATTAAATAAGGTTCCTTATAACCATGCCAGACAAGAGGAAAACGGAAGCCATGTTACGTAGATGCTACTTACAAAGAGAAGTGCCAGAGTGGAGGTAAGACTCTGTTAGCTTTGTTATTTCATCCATCATGTGACTGGATTAAGTAACATGAAATAGTTTTGTTCTTTTAGATTGGAACTACAATTGATGCTGGAAAGAGGAGTGAAATTTGAGTTAGAAGCATTGTCTGTGCACGAACTTAACTTTTTGTCGGCGGTGTACATACCATCTAAAATTCAAGGTGGAGTCTACATCTAACATCTTCTACATCTGTACTTGTTACCTTATAGGAGAAAAAAATTATAGGATTTCTACAAAGCATAATCAACATTTTCATTTCAAAACCATTGTTTAGGGGAGAGAATTTGATTAAATGTCAGTTAATCGCATCCGAATCTCTGTTTTTCCTTATCTTTTCCCCCTCTTTCTCTTACTCAGTGTGGCGCAAAATGGGGGACATCCAGAGACTAATTGTCATGTTGAATGTTGATCCTGCAGAATTGTGATGCATTGTCTTTAATGTGATGAAGTCTGAGGACCATGAGTTTTATTAGATATTACTTTCTTCTTCTATTTTTATCAAAGTGAGATAACTTCATTGAAACAACAATGTCATAGTACAAAAGGAAAACTGGACTTTAGTAATGTAACAAGTGTGGCCTTATTAAAACCTTGCCTTTAAAAGCCCCCAAATGGAGGAAATCCGGTCAAGGAAAAAGAGTACCACTACACCACAGCCAGTATAAATTAAATTAAGAAAATAATTTGTCATTGGCCAAAACATCAGAAATCCATGAAGGACCATACTCTAACCACACTTGGAAGTCCTGAGACAGAAGTGCCTGCTTAGCCAATAGATGAGCAACCTGGTTACATTCTCGATGAGCAAATTGACAAGAAATATGAGCAAATGACTAAAAAGGCCCCCGATTTCATCTACTAAGCACCCTCCACCTACCAGCTTTGCTCAGAAGTTTGAAGATTCAGGATAATCTCCTTTGCATCCATTTCCAAAATGACAAAACAATGTCCCAGTTGACTTGCAATCTGTAATCCCAGAATTGTTGCATAAAGTTCAGTAGCTTCAGGAGGAAAAACATGCCATAGAGACCTTTATAGGCAGCCATCATTAAATCACCCATATTACATATTACTTATTAAACTTGAGTTAACTTTAAAAAAAAAAAATCAAGGGCCCAAATTTAAATTCAACGGTCAAAGTGATAATTAATTCACGAAAATTCAATTAATTCAAAAAATAAAATATATTGAAGAAGGCTAAATCGATTCTGCCCAAACTATCAAATTTTCCTTTACAGAGGTGGGTTGTACTGTGCACTTGGGCCAACCATTCTTAACTCATATATTAAGAAAAAGTTTCAACCATAATGGTCCTTAAACTTATACCCGAGTCAATTTAGTCCTCAAATTTTATTTTGGAGTCAATTTGGTCATCAAACTCTCTCAGTTGTACCAATTGAGGTTTTCCATCACATTCGGTCAATTTGACAGTCTATTTGAGAGTGAAAAGTTAAAACCATCAATTTGAAAGCTCATCTCCTCCTCTCCTCCCTCCTAACCCACCGATCAACCATGGCCGTACTCAGGGCCGGCCTTGGGGGTAGGCAAGAAGGGCCTTGGCCATGGCCTCCAATTAAAGGGGCCCCAAATTTATATATATATATAATTGTCCAACTTAAAAATAAAAAATTTAAATAAAAAAAAAAGACAAAACAGTCAGCGATGTAATTGAATTAGGAAGGCTATTCCTCTTCCATCCAGAAGCTCTTCGTTTCCTACGCTATGCAGCCAATAAGAGCAACAACCCCTCTCCTAGTTATTTCTCCATGGAACTCTATTTAATTCACCGATCTCTTAATAATCCACCATCATATTTTTTTTCTGTTTTCCCCATCTTCCTTGAATCCATATCCTATGAGAAATTGAAAAGGTAATCAGATTTATAATTTTTTTCTTTATATTTGTTCCTACCCAGCAAACTATTGTTTCAATTTCCAATAGGAACAAAACACAAAGAGATACGGAGTGGTAATCAGATTTAGGAATACTTGATTGAATTGCATGTATCTTATCATTGTAGATGTACATGAATTAGGTGGAGGTACGAAGTGGAGTTTCTCAAATTTTAGTTTTCAACATAGCTAGCCTGAACAAAGCTCTGGAAGATTGTGGCTTTTTATATAAGCTTTAACCAGGTTTTATTGCTCTTGTTTGCTACTTAATTTTTTTTTTTTTTTTTGTAACACTTTAGTTCATTGGTTGTGTTTGCTGTGGTTGCGTTTGCTTTGCTATGTTTGTTTTGTTCATTGGTTGTCTATCTTTCACTTTCTGGACTTAAGAGTTGCACTAGAAAAATGGTTAGGAAACATGAATCTAGAAGTGCAAAAAGAAATAAAAGGAGAAAAATAGAAAAAATGATTCAAACTCAAAAAGGAGCTCTTGATAAGTTTTTTAAAACTAGTTCTTGAATTAAAGATTCAGCTGATGATTTACTTAATGAAGGGGTTGGTGATCTCAGTGAAAATGACCAACCCCTTCATATGTTGGTGATCACAGATTTTGGACCGGTCCAAATTTGCTACAACCATTCATATGTTGTTTCAAAGCTGATTTGTGATCCAGATTATACATAGACAATGATGTCTTAAAAAATATGTATGTTGTTACTTATTGTAGTTTCTTTGTCCAATTGTGCTACCATTTGTTACTTTCTTATGTTGTATGATTCTTTCTATAGACCACAAGAGGATTTTGCTGAACTCATGTGATGTAGCTTGAAGCCATAAGCCAACCTTGAGGGAAAGGGTTTAGTATTTTGAACAAATACTTAGTATTAATGTATCTTGACGTGTTCCCATTATGGTTGCTAGAATGTTGGTTTGTAAATTTGTAATTTCCTTCATAATATTAAATATTTAATCTAAATTTTTTTTTACGGAGATATGTCCTATTTATAATGCATGCTACCTTTTTTATTTACACGCTACACTCTACATAAAATTATTTATTTGTTGTTTTTTCGCAATTGTATACTAAGAGAAGGGGCCTCATTTAGTTTATCGCCTAGGGCCACCCAAAAGTCAGGGCCAGCCCTGGCCCACTCTGCAACTCAGTTTGAGACCAAATTGAAATTCGGGTATAAGTCATGGAACATTACGATTATAAAAAAAATATAAATATAAAATAAAACCATTAAGATATCACAGTATCTTTTTCTAGGAAAAAACAGAAGTGTGAATTACTTTTTGGTATTTCCTCGATATTTATCTTCTTTTTAATTAATTTGACTTTTGTCTTGCTTTCATAATTGCCTAGATAAAGAGAGATTCTCTTATAAGCATGAAGAAGTGAGCATAGCGGAATTGTGACGAATGTACAAAAGACAACTGTCCTATATTCACACTTATATTTTCTGAATCAAAATTAAGAAGTAAAAGTCGAAAAGTAAAATGAATGTAACTTATATTTGGGAATTCGTCCACCATTACATGCCTTTCCCTCTCCTGCAAGGTTATGGAAACAGTAATTTCACAACTGGACATAATATTTCGTCCCAATCAAAATTACAAGGAATATCGAGAAGAGAGATTTTAGGAATTAAATGCGAATGTGACAGCCAAAATACAACTACAAAATATACAAAATACTAGTAATTATCTCAACGAAAATTAATTTATAAATGATGACACAGAAAAAAGTCAAGGGTCTATATGAACCTTTCAAGCAAGTTGCAAGAACCATTGCAGAAATTTATCGGAATTTGCTCTCATGGATTCTTCCATTGCACAAATGGTTAGACTAGAATCCTTACAATACTTTGTTTTTACTTATTTGATACGGTGAGTACAAGCGATGGGGGAGGGGGGGTTTACACAAATATCCATTTGGTATCTGGTTTTGAACCTCTTCTCACATGAATGGATGTGGAAGATCTCAACCAACTGAGCTATATCCATTGGCTGTTTTTATTTATTTTTAATCATAGTGGTGGTTATAAATTTTATTCCTGGTATATCTCATGGTATTTGATATATATTTTATTTCATTATTTTGCAGACTTGTGTTCTGAAAGTGAACATCAAATGTAAAGCATGCAAGACAAAGATCTATGATGTCTTGCAGAACATCTATGTATTTTCCGTTTTCGTCTCGTTTTTTTTTCTTTTCTAGAAAATAAATGGTTTTTTTGCTACTGCATATCTTTTATTTTATTAAGGATTTGTTACTTATTAATTTACGTTTTTGAAATTTAGGTGTCTATAAAATTGACATAGATGCAGAGCAAGGAACAGTGAAAGTTTCAGGGAAAGTAAATCCAAGTACACTTCTAATGGTGCTTGATGGGTCAGGGAAACATGCAGAGCTAAAAAGTCTTATGTTTGATGGTGAGGTCAAGGAGGGCTACGATTATTTTGGACAAGATGGATATGGATATGGATATGGACATGAACATGGATATGGATATGGATATGGACATGGACATGGATATAACCCTTATGCGGTGCCACCTTATTATCCCTGTCCACCATTTGGAGGGTTTGATTATTATGATCCAAGTCGTCTCATAATGATGCCACTGTCGCCACCGGGGCCGCGGCCGCCATCATTACAATACCATCAACATCGTCGGTTCCACAGCAATCTCAGCCACTACAATTACAATCACAATCACAATTGCAATCATTGCCACCACAAACCACCAACACTTCCGCCGGCCGGTAATGCTACAAAGAGGGTGGCCAAATCAGAGGCCAGCTCGGGTAAAAAGTCTGTATGCGTTATATGTAAGGTGCTGGAATAAGTCTAGGTTGGTATTGGGCTCAATGTCGATTAATTAGCAAAGTGTTTTCTTGATATGACATGCGCATTATGTAAATTCTCAATTTGAAGTTTGTGTTATTTCCTTCAACTTTCATGTTAGAAGGATTTTTGTCTAAAAGTTGTGAATTTTGTCACCAAATTATGTGACAGTGTTTCATTCATTCAAACTCTAAGTGCACTCTAACTTTAACATCTATACTGCTAATTAATTGGTGAACAGATTTGATGACTCTACGTAACAAACGATTCACTTGGATCTCTACTCATGATACTAGGTCACTTGGGTATCAATTAAGGGCCAAAAAAAAGGTCAAATCGAATATAATTTTCTTTCATTAGTGCTTGGGGGGCAATGTTGTTTGATAAAATGCCTCAATACGAGACAAATTTTTCTAGACACAGAGCTTCTTCATCTTGCCACTATGTAGAGTTTTAAGAAATGATAAATTTAGATGTCATTTTGGGCATAGTTCATATAAGGGAGAATTACAAAATCTCAACGGATTTAGATGCCTAACGAATTTTACGAATGTCTCCCTTTGGTTTAGGCGAAACTCTCTTAACAAAAAATGAGCTTTAGTTGTGTGTATGTGAGAAATCCTCCTTTCTGTAGTTTAGACTATCGGCTTGTACTAAAAAAAAAAAAAAAAAAAAAAACTTTTAGGCTTAAGTGATACAAGTGCTAACATATCGCTCTCAGTTTCATTGATTGGTATATGGAACGTGAGAATCAAACAAATAAGTTTGAGATTTAACTTCCTACCTTGAAGGAAGGAAGGACCCATTTATCATTTATGAAGAAACTGCTTTGATGTAATAAGGGGTGGAAAGTGAAGGCTCCTGAGTTTCCACCACTTCAAGTGTAAAAACTTTAGGGATTCTTCCAGCCACCTGTACTTAAAACAACACTAGCAAAATACAAAATCAATCCCTTTCAGAGATGGAAACAAAATTCCGTGGCTTTTTGATGCACTAGTTTTACTTTCAAGCATTTAAAATGGTTTGGAATTTGAAATCCTACTGATCAGGAACTTGACATGTGTAAGTCTGATTTTGTCCAGGACTTCAGATAGGGCTATCCGACCTGAAATGAATTTCTATGTTTTAGGGAAGTGAATGTTGGATATCATGAAGTCATGTCACATCTAGTAATATAGTTTCTTAAGGGCATGGGTTACCTATAGGCTAGTGATGCCAAAATTCTTATATGCTATTCCTTCTTTCTTTGCTTTTGGTCACTTGCTACTTTACCTTTTTACTAATTTTCATTTGAGCAAATTAATTAGATTGGTCTTAAGTGGTAAAACCATCATCACCCCATATATATGTAGATAAACTAAAATATCTCTCCATGTGAGGGGCACATGATACGTTTTTATAAAAACATGATCAAAACTTGACCTAGGTGATAAGTTGCATCATTTTACAGAGACTAGGTGGTTAACACACACCACAAACAAGATGTAATGGAATTTCTGGTTTGCAAATTAAATCTTTTTCCACTGCGCTAAACCCACTTGGTTTTGCATATACTTAAAAGTTCATGTCGCATTCCTACAAATTTCATAATAATGGAACTATGTCACATCTTAGTTTGACTTTATTGTCCTTCTAGATACCTCTTCCATGTTGCTAAAATTGGGTAAGATTAATACTTGCAACATAATTTCTTAAGGGACCGGGTACCTATAGGCTATAGATGCCTAAATTCATATATGCTATTATTCCTTCTCTTTATCTTTTTTGCCACTTTGCTACTACCTTTGTATGCTACTTTTACCTTTTCACTAATTTTCATCTTAGCAAATTAATCAGAAGGATGTTAAGTTGTAAAGTCTTAGGTCCCGTTTGGTTCACGAAATAGATTTGAGGGAAAATCATTATCCATGTCATTTTTTAAAGGATGGGAAATGGAAGATTCCTTTCCCATGTTTGTTTTGAGTAGGAATGAAAACATAGTTTGTATAAATTTTCAATTATACCCATATTAAAATTAAATAAAAAAAGAATGCATTTAATGATATATTGAAATTCTAAATTGTTAACGAGGACAAAATGATCATGAAAATGTGCATTTAATGTCGCTCATTTTCCCATACTTTCTCATGAGGAGGGAAAACAAAATTCAAGTTGGGAGGAGGGCTTCATTTTTTCCCTACTTTCCCAGGTGCCAAACAACCGTGGAAAATAATTGATTTTCCATCCCAAACCTCCTTTCCCATGAACCAAACAGCACCTTATAATGTAGTGAGAAAATTATACAGATTGCTTTCTGATTAGGGATTGTTACATTTTATCCTGATAGCAAAAATGAACTAAATTATTTGGATTCACATGACAGAGCTCGGGTTTCAGTGTTTCATCAACTCTGTCAATTCTCCAAGAACATAACAAATTAAGTTTTGTCAAATTCCCACCAAAAAAAAGATTGTAAGTCAATGGGGCCCAGCCAACCATAAACTCGAATGCAGCAGGACAAGTGTATATATCTAATTGTCATTATGAAAGCTTGCAGCAGTCGCTTATATATGAATCTCTGCTTCAAAGCACCGTTTTCATATTGTTATTATGCACTCAAAAGAATATAGAAAATAAAATCTTTTACTAATTAACATCTATAAATACATAATACACAACTAATTAACATAATGAAAATTAATTATGAATGAGTAAAAAGGAAGTATTTCTCACAAACATACTAATTAGAACACTAATTAAACCATGATTAGTTGTCTTTGTGCTTCAATCCTTAATTCTTCCTTCATTCTTCTAATGAAATCTTCAAATTTCTTGTTTAGTTCTTCAGTGCTCTACTTAACATTCCATTTCCATCTTCATCTTCTTCAGCAAGTGTTCCATTTTCTTCTTCTTCTTCTTCTTCTGGGACAATAAACTCATTTTCTGGTTTTTGCACTTTTTGATCTTTATATTCTTCAGCTGCTTTCTCTGCATCTGTTTCTACTTGGTTGATCAAAGGCTCACTTTGTTGTCCTTCTTCTGCAGCAACATGTTCTGCTGACTCCATACTCTCCACTTTAACATCTTCCTTCTGTATAGCTGGTTCTTCAGTCTCTAACATTGGCGATTCGAACCCGGAACCCCTTCTCTGTTCTTGAGGTGGTTTCATCATTAGTACGATGAGGCGGGAAGGGGACCGGATTAAGCCAGAGCATTTTGCAAGGACAACCAAGAGCAAATTGCAGATGAGGAACATGCAGTTCTTGTCAATGGTGTGGGTGAAAAGCTGGTAAGGGAATGTGGAGAAGTAGAAGTTGAGGGAATGGAGGCATGAAAGCAAAGATGAGTTGGGAATGCAGAAAGTAACCACAGAAACTGAAAGCAAAAACTTGGTAGCTTTTTTCAGAAGCTGATTGTCTATGGAGTTGTACATGTAGGAACTATGAGTCAAGGTTTGTTGGTTTTGGCTATGGTAATCCATTTTCTCTCTCTCAGCTGGTTTTTAATTGCTAAGAGGCAGCTCTGGCAAATTGAGGAGGATATGGAAGGAGAGGAGTTTGAAGGAGTCTTTGGCAAGCTTGTATCTACATATCAAGCATGGATTGGATTGGAGAGTTATATAGGTCAGGCTTCAAAGTTTTTTGGTTGTGTGGGTGGTTTTCCAAAAATACCCTTGGATTGATGATCCTTAATGGTGTTCCTATCAGATCAGTAGAAAATTGCCATTTGGAGACTTGAGATGGAGAGGATGTTGACATGTATTTTCCAGACTATTTAGAACTTTCTAGCTGTCACCCCATTCAGGCATCAGGTAAGAGTAATCTTGATGTTCACCAATTTCAGATTTGACTTCTTTATGATGGAGGCAATCACTTGGGAGAGCTGGGACCAAGAAAGAGATCTGATAATTGATATTCAGACTCTGTCTCTGTTCTATAACAAACCCTTTTGAAATATAGCATAATGTCATTGGCACAAGTAATGCTAGAGCATGAGACTAACTTGTACAAATAGTTTAGAACTAGTTTTCTCTTTTCTAATCAACGAATCAAAGAAGATTCGAACATAAAATCTCTTTCATCATTGGCAGGAAAAATACCGTTGAATTAAGAAGCAGGGACAGACCCTTATATTGACATTCCCAATCCACCCAAATCAACCCCCCTT
Source organism: Prunus yedoensis (assembly GCA_005406145.1). Classification (NCBI taxonomy): domain Eukaryota; kingdom Viridiplantae; phylum Streptophyta; class Magnoliopsida; order Rosales; family Rosaceae; genus Prunus; species Prunus yedoensis. The sequence goes on from BJCG01001419.1 coordinate 49,522, forward strand.
TCATGCATAACCATGCCCTGCATGTCGGCAAGTATAAATCTCAACACTTCATGCACCCAACACGTAAGGTAAATTTAGCCAATCTCATCTTGAATCCTAAGTCCGTCCTTGCTAAAAAGCAAGTAATTAATTATTAGAAATATAGTTGGCAACATACAAATGTGTACAACTGCATGCTAATCTACATTTTCTTTGCTAACACCAGGGAAACCAAACCAAAAGGTTGTGACATATAGCGGGTGAAAATTCTGCTTGTGGTTGGTTTTGATTTGGGATGGTGTTGAATCCTTCATCTCTAAGCAAATATCATGCTCTTCCTTCTCATAATAATGGAAGCTTTGATTTTAATGTAAGTTGTAACTTAAGAAAAGTTTAAGCAGTTTTCTTTCATAATAATTAATTTACACGTAAACTTTATATTATTTTTGCATAATTATATTACTTTATGACATGACATGTCAAAGATTATATATATTAACCTTTGATTAGTTAGGCAAAAGATCTGCAAATGCAGCACACGGCTCCAAGTGATTTTGACCATCTCATTATCTTCTTTACTTTTCTAAGCCTTTAACTTTTAATGGGCATAACCCCAAACTTGTTTCTCTTCCTAACAACCACCTATATAGTTTTATGCTTTCCCAAAAAGAGAAAAAGAGAAAAAAGAGAAGATTCTTTCTCACATTTCAGCAAGATTAGAAAAATCAAAATGGTATTTCATGTCAGGTTGTTGTTGGTCTAGGCAGGAAGACAAGCCCATGATGTTGCTGATTAATAAAGCCATCACAACTTTTTATTTAGGGTTTTATTTAGGGGTGGGCATGATCCGGATTGAATCAGTGTCACTTCAAAATCATGGTCGAACCAATTACAATATGACGATTTGGTTTGATTTGGTTTGAATAAAAGTTATAAAAGAAACCGAACCAATTTAAAACGGTTCAGTTTGGCCTGTTTGGGCTTAAGCCCAATTCATCCTTAATTTTTTTGGTTTTACACATCAATTTGGTCAATATTGTCGTATAATTTTCGTTACATTTGGTTATGTTACCAACTTTAAGTGGGAGCTTTCATCAAAATATGGCTTATTTTAGCTCTTCAACTCATGTTTTTGTTCAAAATGGTCAAATTATTTCCGTTTAGGGTTTTACATTTGGGTTCCATTAAAGAGAGCATATAGCCTTACCGAGTAAAATATGTGAGATTTAGTTTTTTCATGATTGAATAGGTTGTATTTTAATGAAAATAACACTAAAGTTGGTCATGTTCCGTCACGTGATCGAATTAAAAGAATATTTTGATTGAATATGACGGGAGGGACCAAATTGATGTGTGGTCCAAACAAATTTGGACAAAATCAACGTTTAGGATAACATTGATGTGGAGAACAAGAGAATGGCGAGGACATTAATCGAATTTGACGGTTAAGAACTAAAATGATGCGTTTAAGTTTAACATAATTCCGGGACTAGTATTGCATTGACATATTGAGGGGTTTTGCACGGATGGTAAAAAAGACTTTAGAACAATAGTTCCATCTTTTTAGTCGGATGAGGAAGAATAGTTCAAAAGTAAAATGGAAAAAAATGGAAGTCCGGTTATCATTTTTAAGAAAAAATGAAAAAAAAAAAATTTGGAAAAAAGAAAAATAATAAAAATAAATTTGGAAGATGATTTACTCTGCATCCTAGGTCCAATTTCAATATCCTCTAAATCGCTGATTCGCTGGTATAAAGAAAGAAGTCGGCTACCAACAGAGAATTTCTTGACTAAACTAGGAACCAACCACTACAAACAACCGACATCCAAACCCCTCCGTATTAAGCTAACCCTCAAAAGTTCACAAAACATTCCAATACCCAAACACCCCTTCTGTCTCTGTCTCTGTCTCTTTCAGTCTTTCTCTCTCTCGCAAAACCCTATTAACCCCAAAAGGTCCGATCAAGCAAAACCTCTCTAAAACCCTAAAAATGTCTTCGATTACTTCTTCATCCGTTTTAGTCTCCCGGGTTAAAGCGTAATCGAGCCTATTCAGCTCCGATGGGCTTCAACCCCCCCAAGAGCCGCTCATCGGGGATCAGCCCTAGTCTCGATCTCACGCCTCACTCCACCACCGCCCCACACCTAGCACTGAGGGCTTCGAAACGCGTCAAGTGGAAAGCTTGGAACTTTCTTACTAGTCCTTGGCGCGATCACTGAGCCACTGCCACTGTTGTGTTATGCCTCCTATGGTATGAGCTGCGCTGATTTGGAAATGATGGATAATTTTTTGTGTGGTTTTTTTTTTTTGGGATTCGGAAGAGAATTTGATGTGGG
>BJCG01001420.1:0-50852 GCA_005406145.1 Prunus yedoensis
CCTCATAGACACTGGCAGTTCGGTCAATGTGCTCTTTGCCGATGCTTTTACCGCCCTTGGTATAGACCCTCAGCATTTGAACAGAGAGCTCACCCTCTCCTAAGCTTCTCGGGTGATGTCATTCAGCTAATCGGCAGAGTCCCGCTTCCGTTCGCCATCGGCACTATTCCCAATGAACGATCATCTCACTCATTTCCTGGTGGTCGACTGCCCAACGGCATATAACGCCATCATCGGTAGGACGGCGCTCACAAGGATGAAGGCCATGCTGTCACCACACATGCTCCTCCTCAAGTTCCCCGCACACGCTGGCGTCGGCCAAGTGTGAGGGGATCAATAAGTGCACGGACATGTTACGTTTCGGCAACACATGAATCGGCAAGAGCTACGCTTCGCGAAGCGTACTCTGTTTCTACCAAGATAACTATACCGAACGGCAGGGGGACGGATAAGCCGGATGATCCCAGGGATGAGGCTGTCACCCCACAAGCAAACACTGTTGAGGATTTGGAATCGGTCGCTCTCTCTGAGGCACAGCCCGACCGACAAGTCCGAATCGGCACCACCATGACTTCGGCCCTGCGTGCCGATTTCATAGCCTTCTTGCGCGCCAATACAGAGGTCTTCGCCTAGTCATACGATGACATGCCTGGCATCGCCCCAAGCATCATCAGCCACAAGCTCAGCATCTGTCCCACTTTCAAACCCATCAGACAGAAATGGCGGGCCTATGATGCCGAACGGTACGAAGCTATGAGAATCGAGATGGAGAAACTACGGACAATCGGCTTCATCCGGGAGGTCACCTACCTAATTTGGTTGGCAAATTCGGTCCTGGTAAAAAAATCAAGCGGCGCCTGGCGAATGTGTCAGGACTATACCGATCTAAACAATGCCTGCCCCAAAGACAGTTTTCCTTTGCCGAGGATCGATCAGATGGTAGACGTGACGGCAAGCCATGAACTTCTCAGCTTCATGGACGCATACTCAGGGTACAACCAGATATTTATGAGCCCTGCCGATCGCGAGCATACGACATTTATCACCGACAAAGGCCTTTACTGTTACAATGTCATGCCGTTCAGCCTGAAGAACGCTGGGGCAATCTACCAGCGCTTGGTCAGCAAAATCTTCTCTGAACTCATCGGCACCTCGATGGAGGTTTATGTGGATGACATGCTGGTCAAGAGCAAAACAACCAATTCCCATCTCCATAACCTCTCCCTCATGTTCGGTGTCCTAAAGAAGTACAACATGCGTCTGAACCCAAGCAAGTGTGCTTTCGGCGTCTCCTCGGGCAAATTTCTTGGCTTCATGATCAGCCAACGGGGAATTGAGGCCAACCCTGAAAAAATCAAGGCATTGCTCGACATGCAGACACCGAAGACGCAGAAGGATATTTAAAGCCTCACAGGGCGTGTCGCCGCTCTGGCCCGATTCATATCCAAGGCTACCGATCGGTGTGCCCCTTTCTTCAAAGCCCTCAAAGGAAGCAAACGGCAGATGTGTGGACTGCCGAATGCGATCGAGCCTTCCAGACCTCAAGGCCTACATGAGCAGAGCGCCCTTGTTATCCACTCATCTTCCCAGCGAAGAATTAATTCTCTACTTATCGGTATCGGCAACGGCATTAAGTGCTGTACTCATTCGCAAGCCGAACGTATCGAGCTCCCAATTTTCTATACTAGCCATGCTTTTGCAGGACGCTGAGCTTCGGTACCCCGAACTCGAAAAGCTCGCCTACGCTCTCGTCCACTCAGCTCGCAAGCTTCGGCCATATTTCCAAGCTCACAGTATTGTCGTTCTCACCAACCAGCCACTACGCCAAATACTATAGCGACCCGAGACGTCCGGTCGGCTAGTAAAATGGGCCATTGAACTCAGCGAATTCGACATCCACTATCACCCTCGGCTTGCCGAGAAAGGACAAGCTGTGGCTGATTTCATCTGAAATGACTACATCTGAAGGATCCAATCCAGACGATGCCGTTCCAGAATCGGCATCATCAGTCGCCCATCCAACCGAGGGAACATTCAATTCATTCATCCATACGTAGACGGCTCATCCAACCGACAAGGCTGCGGGGCCGGCTTAGTTCTCAAGGCCCCTGATCAGACGACCATTGAGTATGCCATCCGATTCCAATTCCAAGCTTCCAACAACGAAGCCGAATATGAAGCTCTCTTGGCAGGCCTTCGGCTCGCCAAGGGAATGGGCGCTCGATAGCTGAAGATATGCAGCGACTCACAACTTGTCGTTAATCAGGTCTTGATTGAATTCGAGGCCAAAGATACTTCGATGGCTGCCTACTTGACGCATGACCCGCCGATGCTACACCACTTTGACGCGTATCAGGTCAAGCAAATCCCCAGATCTGAGAACAGCCACGTCGATGCCCTATCACGCCTGGCATCAGCAATTGACGACAAACGTCGGTCGCCACGTCCGATCGAAATCCTCGGCCGGCGCAGCACCACCGAAAGCGAGGTACATGCCGTCGGCAGAACCCAAGCTGATGGATCCAAATATATGCTTACCTCTCAAGCGGAACGATACCAGACGACAAAACTGAAGCCAAAACTCTCAGCCTCCGATCGGCACGTTACCTAATCTTGAATCAAATTCTCTATCGGCGTGGCCATTCCTTGCCATTGCTTCGCTGCATGACCCCGCAGCAGGGTAACTACGTCTACGAGAAATCCACGAAGGAGCTTTCGGAGACCATTCTGGCGCCCTATCTCTGGCCTTCAAAACCATTCGGCAGGGGTACTATTGGCCAACTCTCCATGCCGATGCCACCACACTCATCAGAATGCGATCAATGCCAAGCGTTTCGGCTCAGTTCCAAAACTTCCTTGCCGAACCATCACTCCGATTATTAGCCCATGGCCCTTCGCTCAGTGGGGTTTAGACCTCATCGGCCCCATGCCCCAAGCAAAGGGACAGCTCAAGTACGCCATCGTCGCTATCGACTACTTTTACAAAATGGACCGAGGCCGAAGCCTTGGAACCTATCACCCGCAACAAGAGTTGAGCATGTCGTTTGGAGGAACATCGTTTGTCAATTCGATCTCCTCTCAGTTCCGGGCACCTCTGCCACCGATTCAGCATCAACTTGTTTTTTCTCATCTCTAGCACATCCCAATCAACGGCCAAGGTAGAGGCCATTAACAGATCATCAAGAAGACACTGAAGAAGAAGCTTGGGCAGCAAAAGGAGCCTGGCCCGAATTGCTCCCAGAAGTGTTATGGGCCATCAACACCTCCTACTGACGATCAACTGGCGAAACGCCCTTTCCCTTGCTTTCGGTACCGAAGCTATTGTCCCAGTTGAGATTAACGCACCCTCGTGCCGAACGGCATCTTACAAGCCAGAGCAAAACGAAACCTTGCTCACGCTCCACCTAGACCTCATTGATGAACATCGTTCCCAGGCTCAGCTTTGGAACATTGCCTACAAACAGAGGACCTCTCGCTACTACGACTCGCGCGTCAGATGCCGATCGCTCAAAGTGGGGGACTGGTTCTTACGCAAAGTCTCTCTCGCCGCCAAGAACCCCAACGAAGGCACCCTTGGCCCTTCTTGGGAAGGCCCTTATGAGGTCGTTACCGTCTGCCGAACCGGAACTTACCGATTGCGCGGTACCGATGGTCAAACCCTCGGCCACCCTTGGAACATAGAGCATCTCAAATACTACTACAAGTGATCGCACCTTCGGTCTTCACCTTCGGTCATCACCTTCGTACAAGTGATCTCACCTTCGGTCTTCACCTTCGGTCATCACCTTTGTACAAGTGATCGAGCCTTCGGGTTGTCGTGCTTCGATCGTTATCTTTGTAATCGGTTTATTTCAATACACTCCCTATTCTATACATACGGCATCACCATACAGCAATATTATATCAAGAATATTCTACATACGGCATGCACACATACAGAATAACGAGATAAGCAAATTAAACCGAAAGCAAAAATTAACATATATAAAATTGCCACGAAGGGGCACACGTTAAACAAAATGCATTCGGCATATCCAAAATAATACATTTTCCAAATATGACAATAAAAATCTAGTCTAAGGGGCAGAGGATCGGCAGCTTCATCGTTGGCAGGTGCGGGCTCGGCAATGATCGACGCTTCGGCATCTGGTGCACTGCTCACTTTCGGCGCAGGGTGGCTCTCTTCCTCCTCACTACTGGAGTCGGTCTCATCGGCTTCCTCGGGCTCGGCTCCTCACCCTTGTACGCCTCCACCATCTCTTCGGTTCACCCCTTCCGGCAACGGCGGCGGGTCCCGGAGGAAGTTCATGTTCAGCTTCTTATCAGCGTTGTACCGCTTGAATCGGTACAGCAGGTCATCACACTACTCCATGACCTCTTTTGTCCAGCATTAGCGTGAACTCCTCTGTGGAACGGTATTCAGCAACGGCTTTCGCCTTCGCCTCTTCCAGCTCCCTGGCATGCGACCGTTCGGCCGCAACCAACATCGCCTCCACCGCAGCCTTCGCTCCTAGCGCGCAACCAACTTCAACTCTGTTGCCGCCACTTTCGAAGATAGCTCTGCAATCTTCACAGCATTCTCTTCAGCCCACCGATCGCCTCTTGGATGAGCTTTTCGCGGCATCAGCGATCTTCGAATGGCCTTCCTCTAATTTCTTCTGATTACCGTTCGGCAGCATTCACAGCTCGCTTGACGCAGAGCCACATTTCCATATCATCATGCAAACAACGACGGACAGATTGTACGTACCAAATCAAAAACACTTGACAACAAAACAATCTACACACTTACTGCAGCCTGAAGCCGGAAGGCACGTCCGGTCTGCTCACGCAACTTCTTCATCGACAGTTGCTCGATCTCAGATAACTCCATTTGGGCGCCATCGATCATGCTGTTGATGAACGGCACGGCCTTTCGAGGGCATGCAACGTTCACTGGCCCCTCCCCCTCTACCTCATCATCGGGAATAAGCACCGATGTCCCTTCATCCGGCCCCCTCGGCTTCTTCGGCAACGGCGTCACGTCGAGAGGACCCGTCGATCTGCCTTTTGCCCGTCATTTGGAGTGAACCTCTCGAACGCCTCAGCTTCGGCCGCCTGCTTCTCCCGGCGGCGTTTCGCCACCGTCTGCTCATCCCAGAGGCTCCTACCGCCTTCTTCTTCGGCCTTGGGGACTGACCCTTCTTCTGCTTCGGCGCCCCATGCCCCTCCAACCGCCTCCTAGTCGCCTCACTCATTTGGGCGCCCACCTGCCACTGCAATAAACCCAAGTCAGTAAGGAAACTGTAGTTAAGCAAAAAGACAAGTTACCACCTGCCGAACGGCATCTCTTACTCTGCCTTGCTTTCTTCTTCCTCTTCCTCCTTCACCCTCCGATCGTGTTCGGCCGCTACCGATCAGGCCTGCCTTGACAGATTCCTGAAGTAGAGGCAGCTCCTTAAAAAAGCGATCTTCTTCGGCAATCTTTGCTCGCACCCCGCTCTATCGCCTCTACCTCTTGGATCGGTGCGGCCGGCCGTTTCAAGGACATTGAAACCAGAATGCAAAACGGTCAGTCAAAAAAAAAAAAAAAAAAAACCCCACAAACACCCCTGCCGAACGGCAGGTCCTATCCTACTGACTGTCTGGAAGGTCGTAGGGATTCGCCTCTCGACGATTACTCCTGGTGCCGATTCCCAATCACCGGACACAATTACTCGACGCTTACGCCACGTCTTCTGGGAGCTTGGCACCCCAACCACAAAGTGTCACGCTGCCCTGCCGATAGACAGTTGGACTGCACCCACCCCCCCATTATCAGCACTCTTTGCCTCGTCACACTATACAGTTGGGCAAACTGTTCGAGCTCGGCTCCCCCTCGCCAACCAAGCTGACGCTGTGATCGTCCCAAGCAACGTAATCCAAAAGTTTGGGTTGTACTGCCCTGGTGCGTACCCGATCGCAGCCAAAATCTTCTGCACCGAATGTCTCAGCGGTAGCCGAGCCCATGCTTAAACACTCGGTGAAGAAGACTACTCCCTTGTCATTATCACTGAGTGACTCTAAGGGCCCCGGAATTCCATCCTACCGATTCCGGAATATTAAACTCAGCTCGAATCCTCGCAGCTCAGCCTCGGTCAGTGTGTTCGGCTCTAACTCATCTACTCGAACAAAGGTTCCGTGGGCTTCGCCGTCGGAATCCGTTGCCTACCCTTCACAACCCTCAGCACCCCTTCTCCTGGGGCGGCAACGGACACACCACCCCCATCGGCCTCACGACCTGAGGTCGAAGGCTCACCACCTCCAGGCACTCTCGTCGAAGTGCCCCCAGCCTCGGCACGCACCCCCCTCCACTGTCTCACAACTTGAGGAGCTAGCAGATTCAGAACTCCCACTCTCTTCGGCAGAACTCCCCGAGGACGAATCGTCCTCGAAAGCCCTCGGACTACGCCTACCCTCGGATTCGGTATCGGACATCTACAAACACAAACGAAGGGAAACTAAGTGCTATGCTAGAATCAAATCCTATTCTACCCTCCTAAACCTTATGTTCATGCTTGTTCATGCTCGTTCATACATTGTTTCAAACAAACATTCATCGAATTCAACACTTGATTCGTTTACATACAAAAACACGACACATACCTTGTTTGCACGGTGGTTCAAGCTCCGCCGAAAATCGCCTCCGCCTAGTTCACGCTCGCCGGAAATCGCCTGCTCAGCCTTCGCACGGTTGCCGGAAAATCGCCTGTCACAAGCTCTCTTGCTCTCAAAAATTCCAAGTATTCGAACTCTCGTCTCCTCACATTTATAAAGCCGATCTAGCATCGGGATACGAAACGACGCGACTCTTCATAGCCATGCCGACACGTGTCACGCATGCATGAAGAAACCCAGACATTGTCAGTTGAAACGGTTCAAATCCTCAGAGACGCTTCAAATTCCCGAATGGTGGCAGATCTCGCCACCTCCGAGCATAACTCAACTAGCGAATGGCAAGCGCACATTGATGAGTTTTCACTCACACCTCTCCGTGCTGAACTGCAGGCGCGCATTGATGAGTTCTCACTCACCTCTCGTGCCGAACGGCGGGCGCACATTGATGAGTTCTCACTCACCTCTCGTGCCAAACGGCGGGCGCGCATTGATGAGTTTCTCACTCACCTCTCGTGCCGAACGGCATGCGCGCATTGATGAGTTCTCACTCACATCTCGTGTCGAACGGCAGGCACACATTAATGAGTTCTCACTCACCTCTCGTGCCGAACGGCAAGCGCACATTGATGAGTTTTCACTCACCTCTCGTGCCGAACGGCAGGCGCGCATTGATGAGTTTTCACTCACCCCTTACAACAATTGCACATCACGCCATCTCTTATCCAAGCTCACTCGCTCGGGTACTTGGGGACTACATGCCACCATCGGCAACAACAAGACTACTCAGTTCGGGTCAGAATGCCGAAGACATATTCAAGTCCCCAACCGAGAAGTCGCTTCTCAATCGGTAACTTGGGGGACTACTGTTTGTACCATATCTAACCCTCCGCTCATACGGCGACATGTGGATCGGACAATCTCACCCAAGTACCCAAGGCCTCGAACAATCGGCATCTGGTACTGATGGAATTGCCTCGAGGCCGCGAACAGCCACTAGTCTCAACATTGCTTGGAATCGGCACGCCCTGCCGATTCTACAGAATCAACCTCGAAGCACCCCGCCCGAATATCTAAAGACTCGTGTCAATCTCATAGGGCCCTCCCACGAGTCCCACATCGGAAATGAGTACTAGGAGCATGCAAAATGCCCTCTATAAAGAGACCCCTTCACTACAATACAGGGGTAAGACTTTTCAGCTTGACTTTTTATACTCATATTTTGTCAACAGTAAAAGCTCTTAGAAAACAATCTTACCTTCGGCATCGGAGGGTCTTAGGCTGGTTCCACACCGGTTCCATAGACCTTACGAAACTTGGCTTTCTTCTATTCAGGATCAGCATCCGAAGACAGGAAGAATCTACCTTCGAACACTCAATCGATCTCTCGATCGTCCATCCCACTTGTAAGTTGCACTCATCTCTATCTGTTCAAGTTTAGTGCCAACAGTTGTATAGGCAATTTGGCCAAGCTTCAAGGTCTAAGGTGAAGCACATTGCTAGGTACTTTGTTGGAGGCAAGGGTGAATGAGCACATGCATGGTGTTGTTGTCCCTGATCATGACCTTGATTATTTAGAGGTCCAACCTCGTGCACTTCGTTGGATTCTGACAGGACTCGCCCCGAATTCCTCGGAACCCGGGACGAATCCTGTGGAATTTTCGACATCACACCGATGCCGGGCCCACTTACTAGTACTATAGCCTATTTTCCCAAATTAAGGAAAAAGGGGCCCGAGACTTTCTGCTGAAATTTCAGCAGAGTCTCCCCTGAAAAATGAACATTTCTCAAAAAAATTAAACATGTTCAAACATAGTTATAACTCTTTCCAATGCATGATTTAAACATTCATACCTGTGCAAAGTGCTCACAAAGCAAAGTACTATAGCCTATATATATATATACACCCACCTCTCACCATCATCATGTACCAGGGGAAAACAATCCATCCAGGGATTGTTTGACTAGACCACATGGAGGAATCCTCAACAATCATGTGGCCAGTGATGAGCCGTCCAACCGGAGGACTGGGCTAACCAACATGCACAGCAGAATCCTCAATACTCGTGCGCCTGTGACAAGTACTACATGTGCCGACTAACCAGCTATCCATTTTCATGTATCCAAGTATCCATGTCCACTGTCTCCAAGTATTAGTATTCAAGGGGAGGTACATATGATAGTACACATCATGTACCGGGGAAAACAATACATCGTAGGAATTGTTTGGCTGAACCACACGGAGGACTCCTCAACAACCATGTGGCTAGGGACGAGCTGTCCATCTGGGGGACTGGGCTCACCAGCACGCACAGTAGAATCCTCAATACTCGTGCACCTGTGACAAGTCCTACGTGCAGACTACCCCGCTAGGGGTCTACGGTAACCACCCCGTTAAGGGTGCCTAGGTTCCGACATATCCAAAGCATATCCACAATTTCCAAGTATCCATCAATTTCAGAATTAGTAACCAAGGAAGCCCACACGCCGAAAAGTCCAACGCCACGTGTGGGTATAGTGACCAAGGAGTGTACATATGATGGTGAGGTTTATAACACTTATATGAATATTATAAAATAATATTCCTTTCCTTAATTCAATTTTCCCAAATATTTATCCATAGTATAGGAAATAAACTCTCAGGCATATATTCCATAAAGACTAAAAAATAATTCAAATAGTAATCAGAACTTGCTTACACTTAAATTCCCATAAGATACTATATGCCACAATTAAAATAATAGACTTTCCTAAATAGCCCGATATCACCCAATCCATATACTTTAATAATAATCATATTAATATTAATTAATGATAAATAATAATAACCCTTCGAGATCCCATATCCTCATTAACCCATATTAAATCGATTTTTCAATCAAAACTCAATATGCAAGAAATTCCATATTAGAAGAACGAAGTACCCTTAAAAACAAACGTCCACTTATTTACTAATGATCATAGCCGAGCCCAAGGCTCACTTTCACAACCCACCAATCAAGTATCCCATGCTCATCTAATCCATAATTTCAATTGTCAATATAATATTCAAGAATTCCATAAGATACTATAAAACGATCTCATAATTCCAGCATAATCAAAATAACTCAAATAACAGTCAAGACTCATTTACATGGTTGTTCTAGTACTTCTTAAAGGATGAAACTACCTCGGAAGACTCACGATCAACCTAGTGTCAAGTTGTCCAAACTTGGTCAATCGGGCCACGGGGCCCACGACCTCCGATTTTCGATCTGAAAGTTCCTACGGGTTCAACAAGATTTAATATACATGTCCTGTAAGATTGGTCCGAATCGAACAGTCGGATTGCTCGCGATCGCACGATCGGACGGTCGTCGTTTAACCTAATCTTTGATTCATTGAATCGACGTATCCGGGATTCCGATTCACGATCCACGAATTCCTACACAATCCTAGGGATGTCTAGATCAACATATATGAAAATGAAGTCGATCCAACAGTCCGAACTTATCGAACCTGAATAACGCCTAATATGAGATATCCGATCAACGGTCAAACGATAACTAAATTTAAATCTGAGCATACCGTTGTGCTCGGGACGACATGGGGGGTCATTTTAGGACCAAGAGGGACACCCAAACAATGCGCACGCACCGGCAACTCGTGGATGTCTAGAGAAATTCCGGTGATCGGAAAATCTCCAAACCACCGGTCAAGACCTATACCTACATGATCATGGTAATGAGTAGAGCAACCTTTGTTCTTGGAACAACCCCAAAAAGTGATCAGAAGTGGCCGGAATCGAGGGCCGAAACCAGCCAAAACTTCTATCACTTATTTGATAGTCAATTTTGCCATTACGTTTGTTTTGATCATAACTTCTTCGTTACAACTCCGATTCAAGCTCACTACGTGTCTATGGACTCATCTTAGTACGATCTACGTAATAGTACCATTCATATTCCAAAAATGCTTTTGGATTTAAAATGACCAAAATACCCCTACCCCCTGGAGCAAAATTGTAAATTTCAAAATTATTAAATTAAATAAATGAAAAAAATATTTAAATTTGGGTCAGTATGTTATAGATTCCACGTCATGAGTGCTAACTCTTGATCGGTGACTCCTCAATGCAGTTAAAGTCCATGTGTAATTGTCTTCCTTCTCGGCATTCATATACACATACGCAACAAAGAATGTCATATTAGTAGATGTCACCCCCACAATTTGCAATAGTGGGAAACGATACCTATTAGTCTTATAGGTGCAATGCATAATAATTACATGTGGAAATGCACGCAAAATCTCAATATTAATGGAGTGTGGTCTAAAACAATTCAGTTAAAATATCACCAGATGTCCCATGCCACTTAATATAATTGTGTTCGGATAACTTTGTAAATAATTGTTGCATTTGTGTTCTCCTAGCAAATTCTTTGGTTATATTTCGAATTATAGCATTGTATATTGTCTTCATAAACATTTATTACATCTCTATCCTTCAGGGTGACCAAAATATCTCTGGGTTTCACCAAACACTTAGATATGTCCACCAACAACGCATTCTACTCTTTAGAAAGTCGTCCCACAAATGAATAACCTTGAAGATACTTTAAAATAAGATGGTTGTGTATTTCACAAACCACCTTCAACTTCCAATCATCACCATCACCAATATTGACATCTTTTAACAAGAATGGGCATCCACATTTCTTGGTACCAGTGTCCCTAGCACACTTTTTCGTATCACCATTTGCATCCGACCTTACATCAGTTGTTTCACTATACTTGCAAGACTTATAGGTATCACTCCTCTGACAAGCAAGTATTACTCAAGGTCTCCTCTTGCCCTCACCTCTATAATCAGACCTTCTAATTACAATTACAGTATTATTCATTTTTCCCTTGTGCATGAGCCATCTAAGTAATGCATCTCTACCATTGAATATCTACACATAAAACTCATGTTATTTAGAGTTAAAATTTGAAACATTAATGCCACGTTAATGATACAAAAAAGGATTTCATACCCAAAAAAACTCAAAATAATTACCGAATAAGTGTGAATTAATCACTATAGTCTATTACACATTCTGTTCCCACTTGTCGCCTAAGCATGGGCGTCACCTTGTTTTTGTTCCTTCAATAAGAGTAAGGTCAAAATAGCTTGCATTAAATTTGGTGGTCGACAATAAGTTATTGAAAAAATAAATATATTTTGGTTCATGGCCACTGAACTGAAAGTAAAAGTTCGGTAATACACCATTGATCACCGTTCCATGTTATGGTGAACCTCCACTGCATCTTAAGTTAAGGGCCAGTCAAACACAACTGAAATAAAGTGCAACCTTTCGGTGGCATCCCACCAAATATACCTATTGCATTCGGTACTGATGTGCTGAACGCAACCAAAGACCATCATGAAATCCTAAAAAACTTGAAAATGACAAAAAAATAAACTCATACCTCATTCGAAGCCTCTCTAACTTCAATCTCACCCTTCATAACGTATAAACCTTGTTGGGGTTGTAGGAACATGATGGTTTGAGAAGAAAAAAGTCTAAATAGAGTTGTAGGAACATATATGGGTGTAGTGGTAATTTTAATTTTATGTTAAATGTTTTTTGTCCTTAACGGTAATTATATACAAGGGTAAAATAGGTTATTCATGTTTAAAATTAGTATGGGGTGCAAAGAGCAAATAATGGGTGCCAATAAAAACCTCCTTATTTTTATACATGTAATTATTGCAATTAGTCGATAGAGTGAATACACCTATCTTTAAAATAGAGAAAATTTTGGAAAATGGTACGCAAAGAAGAAAAATTTAAACCTCGTGGTTATGACAAGGTGCTGGGAATGGGCGAGCTAGAATGCTTCCTTTATGGGGGCAAGTACCCTACAACACACTACTCTTCACATGCACACATAAAAATAAACTATTCGTCAACCTGGTCTAGACTCGTGGAAAAAGGGCCTTTATTTTCAGATTAATGGTCTCATGTTTGAAGTCTCATGACACCCTTGTAGTGTGTGTGTAAAACCCTTTACCTTTACTCTTTGGGGATATAAGTGTCATATGTTAAATTTATTTTATTTTTAAGAAATAGAAGATATGGGCTTAGTCAACTTGGTTCACAACAGAAGTGTATTTTGAGAACTTTTTTGAACATTTTACCTAGTAATTCAATTCCTCAATTCTTGCTTCTCTTCTTCCCTAATAATTCACATGCTACTTTTTGGTCAAACACACTTCAAGAAGAGTGACCTAAGAGCATCTCCAACCGAAATGTCAATTCCAACGTGGCCAGTTTTAACCCCAAAAAAAGACATTTTAAAGCCTTCCAACTATGATGCCAAATCCCTAGCTAGATTGATGTCCTTCACTTTTGCTGTAAAAAATGACAGCCCATGTTGAGACGTCTTTTACTTTTTTTTAAAATTATTTTAATGTTGGGCCCCGCTTCCTTCTCTCCTCTTCCATGTACAGTTTTTAATACCCTATTAATATTTTACTCTTAAAGTATTGAGCCCACTTACCTTTAAAAATAACAAATAAAAATGTATATTTGACATCTCGGTTGGATAAAGAGTTTTACAAGATGTCAAAATGCCACATCAGCCATCAAATTTAAATTTGATGTTGGTATTTGACATCTCCCTTGGAGATGCTCTAACAGCGCAAAAAGCATCGGAAGACTGAATTGAAAGAAAAGTACAAAGGAAAGCAGATATTTTGCAGAAATGAAGAAAGTAGGGGGTTTCACTAAACACCCAAAATGGGGGCTGAAATGATAAAAAAACCCAACACCCAAAACACTTATATAAACACAACCCAAAACCCATCATTACACACACTCAAAAACCCATTTATAAATACACCCAAAAAATATACAATTGTTTATTTTAGAATTGATTTTGGGTGTGTTTCTATATTTAAATAGTGTGTGGGTTTTTTATAAATACATGCTTGGAATTGGGTTTATTTATAATAATCTAAAGAAAGTACGGTCGCACGTGCAAAACTATCTTCTTAATGTTTTTTGTTGTTTGTCTTTTCCCCCAAAATCTGATACCGATCTTCCGTGTCCCAGTCCCTACTGTTCCATTTCATCTTCTTCTCGCTCACTTCTCTCTCACATACAGAAGAAAAAAACTTGATTTCTTTTGAATCTTAATATTTATCACAATTCTAAGTGTTGTTGGGTTTCAAGGAATTAAGCAAAATACAGAAAATAAAATTATGGGATCGTTGAGAACGAAGAGGAGCTGGAACACTCGGGGAGGAGTCAAAGAGGCCATATTGTATGTCAATGGAATTCGTAAAGTTTTGCCTGATGGGTTGGCTCACTTGACCCTTCTTGAGTACCTCAGAGGTTCGATTCTGATTGTTTCTATTTCTTTTCTGTTTTTTTTCTTAAATTTATAAAATTGGAATTGCAATTGGTTTTGTCGAGTTTGTTTGTTTGGCTGCTCAGGAAGTATGGGAAGAGGCAATTTTGAGCTCAGATTAGTTTGGTTTGTTTGTCAGGCTTAGGTTTTTTGATGGTTTCTTTACTTGTATTCTGTCAAGTTTGTTTGGTCTTACAAGATATCGTAGTGCTTCTATTGCTAGTTTTTGTTTGAGCTTTTCGTCTTTCCCTTTGTCATGGGGTTTCGGGTTTCGAAGAAACTAAATGACTTGGAGTTGGGAGAGCTAACTGAGATACTTTAAGTTCTAGAAAATGTGATGTTGGTCTCATCTAGGCAGGATAGGAGAGATTGGGAACTGGAATCCTCAAGAGTTTTTTCTCTTACACCTCCTAGTTACGGCAACTAATGGATGCTGTGTTGGCAATATTTTGGGTTGTTTGATGGCAAAAAATGAGTGAAATTTTGAGGTTGCTAGAGGGGGAGGATGCTGATCATTTGTGGTTCAGAGTTTGTTTATGGCCATCCTTGTGGGCTTCAGTTTGCTCAGATTTGAAGGGTTGGTCCTTTCATGTTAATTATTTTTTATTTTATTGGAGTGCTATTTTATATTAGTTTGTTGTTTTGTTTTGTTTTCATTGGTTTTCTGTTTTGTTGTTCTTTAGTGGGGTGTAGTTTAGGGAACACCTCATCCACTGTGTTCAATGAAAATGTTTGTTTCTTATAAACAAGAGTAATCTTGACCTACGGAGCTGATTGTTCTCAACAAATTTCAGAACGGTTAATATTTGCTCTGCATATCTATCTTGTACATTCTTAATTACTGATAACTGCAAGATTTTATGTCCATTTTCTTTTATAATGTCCTTTATGTAAGTGATACAAACTTTGGGTTCTCTATGTTGAAAAAACCTAATTAGAATTTCTATTGCCTTTGTGGCAATAAAGATATAGGTTTGACTGGGACAAAGCTTGGTTGTGGTGAAGGTGGTTGCGGTGCTTGCACTGTTATGGTATCCCATTATGACCAAGAATGGAAGAAATGTTTGTAAGTATCTCTTTCTCTTGAATAAACATGCACATGCACATGCACATGTGCACACGTACACCCAAGTGCATGCACGTGTCGTACTTGTTATTCGAGTCCATACATTAGGATCACACTGAAATTATTGTTGTTTTTCAAATCTTCTTTCAGGCACTATGCTGTCAATGCATGCTGGCTCCTTTGTATTCTGTAGAAGGGATGCACGTAATTACGGTGGAAGGACTAGGGAGCCACAAACAGGGCTTGCATCCGATTCAAGTAATATATGTTGCCTTTCTTTTGTTTTTTTCTTTTCTGTTTGTATCCATTATTACTTTTGTCTTATACTAATGCTATTGTAAAGGATTACCTAGTATAGAAAATAAGTTTAGGAAGAGAAAGCTACCTTTTACTGTCTACCTTTTAAGTAAAATGCAAAGAGAATTACGCCTCTTTAAAGAAGCGTATGGCTCTTGCTAATTATGCACAATTGAAGCATGCTTGTTGGGCACATGATTTATTTCTGAATTACTTAGGTCAAACAACAACATTTCTCCTTGGTTATTGATTTTTCTTTAACAAAATCAAAATGCCCAGCTGCTGTTAAGCCTATATCCCTCCAGATATTTACTCTAAACCTAACAAATTCCCAGCTTTCTTCAGCAGCCCCTAATCCACAACCCCCATAGCTGGGATCATCAGTAGCTCCAAGGTGCATTCCACAACCCAGTAGCTCTAAGGTACATTCCCCCATTGACCTGCATTTCTTTTTTCTGTATCTGTCTGTAGTTTTTTTTTTCTTTGTGCATTCCACTGTCAGGTGCGTTTGTTTATTTGGTCAAAAACTCTTAAGCATTTTCTTTTTGGTAAAGAACTCTTAAGAACTTCTGTTTGGGAACATTTCTGTAAGCAAACATGAGTAGGAATGATTTTTATAGGAAGTATTCAAAAGAAATTGAAGGGGGAAAAACATCACTTAGCTCTCACTCACCAACATTTAGGTGACGGTATTTTGTATGCTTAAACATCACTTAGCATATTATGTAATCTACAATGCAGTGAAGGTATTTCCAGGATTAAAAATCACTTAGCTCACAGACAACATGGTTTGCAACCTTTGTAAAAGTCACAGAAGATGTGAAGTGAGAGTGCTGTACAATTTTGAAAAAATTATAGAACAGAAAAGAAGGCAAATAATTCTGGTAACCTGCTCCAGTTGTATCAATATGCGCTTAAAGCGTTCCAGCTCTAATTGCGTTGCGTAAGAAAGGAATTTTTTTTACTGCAAATACAGATGTTTGGTAGCATCCTTTATACTGAAATATACCATAAGACAAAGAAGTTGATTCACCACTTCATGCTTCCAATTTATGATAATTCAGTTGATCTTTCTTGGGTGAATGAGGGAATGTCTTGATCGGAGAAACAACCACATGCGGCTATGAGGCTGTGACCCAATATATCTTTTTTTTTAATAGAAACACTTTTTATTCAAAATTGAAAGGATGAAACGAGGACCTTTAGAACACAGACCAAAATAAAGAAACACTTGCCGGAGAAACAGACTCAAAGCCACTCAACACAGAAAATAAAACAGCCAAACATAAGACTCTCCTTAAGATACTACAGCTAATAGGTTGCGCATAATTGTAGGATAGGATATATCCTTAAAAGCGTGAGAAGTTGATGCCCAAAGAGCAGCCCAAAACTTCACTCTTTCCCATAACTCTCCCACTCCCACTCCCTTATAATCCTCGAAGATTCTCCTGTTACGTTCCAGCCAAAGGTTCCAGACCACTGCCTGCATCAAACTGCCCCAGAGAATTTTAGCCTTCTTTCCCCTTCCCAAAGCATCAAATCTGATAGAAAAAAGTTCGAAGCATCCTTCCGGTATTACCCACACTGTGTTAACTTCCTTCAATAACGTCTCCCACAACTTTAGAGAGAAAGGGCAATGAAGGAGGAGATGGTCCACGGTCTCCCCTGCCTTATTACATAAAGCACACCAGTGCGGGCGAAGGCACAAATAGGGACAGTGTCTCTGTAGTGTATCACCTGTATTTAGTTTTCCCAACACCGCTTGCCAGACAAAGATCTTAACTTTCGGAGGAGTCTTGGCCTTCCAAATTTGAGTGTACGGAGAGAAAAACCTCCCCTTCACCCCTATTCTGAATATGAGAACAGAGAGAATGACAGGAAAATAAACCGGATGGATCCAGCTTCCATCTTCTTTTATCCAATAAGGAAGTGGCCAATCTCACTCCCTCTAATAAGTCCAACAATCTAGCCACCTCCACAATCTCTAATCATTGAGATTCCTCCTGAAACCGAAATCCCAACTGAGAGGGAATCCATTCGAGCTGTGACCCAATATATCTGACAAATCACTTTATACTGAATTGCTTTTTGAGATTGGATTAGGTCCTGGAGGGGGATTCTCGATTTTGGAATCTCCATTCATGGAATATTAGGGAGTGGCTGTGCTCCAAGAATTGAAAATCCTCTAAATTAGGCTAGAACTCACTCATTCATACTCTCTCTCTCTCTCTCTCTCTCTCGTTAAATTTAGGCTAGAATTCACTTGAACATATCTCAAAGTGAAGAATATCCGTAAGAATGCATGCAAATTTAATATTTAGTTCATGATTTAATTAGGAATTAAACATGTATTTCAGAAATGGAGAGGAAAGAAGTGGGGGACGGAATTACCTGAACCATTTTCTCATCCTCTTCTCATAAATAGTGTTGTTTAATGAGCCCAGTAATAGTGTTTTGTTTGATCAATATTATTTGGAAATTACAAGATGAGCTTTTCTAAAATATATTGAATTTTTGTTTTCTTTGGGGGTATCATATAGTAACCAAATTACGCAGTTCCAAATTTGCCTTATTGAGAGTCTCACCTATTTCTATTTCTTTCATGTTCTCAAGGAATCATTGGCAAGATCTCATGGCTCACAATGTGGATTTTGCACCCCTGGTTTTATCATGTCGATGTATGCAT
Organism: Prunus yedoensis; assembly: GCA_005406145.1. Taxonomy (NCBI): domain Eukaryota; kingdom Viridiplantae; phylum Streptophyta; class Magnoliopsida; order Rosales; family Rosaceae; genus Prunus; species Prunus yedoensis. The sequence continues at coordinate 18,057 of BJCG01001420.1, forward strand.
TGTTAAGGTCAAGTCAGAAACCACCTAGTGAGGAGCAGATTGAAGAATGCCTTGCAGGAAATTTGTGTCGATGCACTGGTTACAGACCAATTGTTGAGGCTTTTCGTGTCTTTGCCAAAACAAATGATACACCATACACTGATATATCTTCGCTAAGCCGTGAAGGAGGTGAGTTTGTGTGCCCTTCAACTGGAAAGCCCTGTCATGTGGATTGAAAAGTGAGAGTTCATGCACCACTCTTGAAAGTGGTACTTGTGACGACGAGAGGTATGAACCTGTCTCATACAGTGAAATTGATGGAAGCTCATACACAGACAAGGAGTTTATTTTTCCTCCTGAGCTACTGTTGAGAAAATCAACGTATTTAAGTTTAACTGGTTTTAGTGGGTTAAAGTGGTTTAGACCTTTGAGACTTAAACAAGTGCTAGAGTTGAAACAAAAATTCCCAGATGCAAAATTATTGGTAGGTAATACTGAGGTAGGAATTGAAATGAGGTTTAAGAAAATTGAGTATCGGGTATTGATTTCTGTTACTCATGTATCTGAACTCAGTATTTTGAATGTCAAGGATGATGGCATAGAGATAGGTTCTGCAGTAAGACTTTCTGAACTACTTAAGGTTTTAAGAAAGGTCATAACAGAACATGCAGTTCATGAAACTTCGTCTTGTAAGGCCTTCGTTGAACAATTAAAATGGTTTGCTGGGATGCAAATAAGAAATGTTGCATGTGTGGGTGGAAATATATGTACGGCCAGTCCAATATCAGACTTGAACCCTCTTTGGATGGCCTCTAGAGCAAAGTTTCGAATTATTGATTGCAAAGGGAACATTAGAACAATGCTGGCAGAAAAGTTTTTCCTGGGTTATCGTAAGGTGGATCTGGCAAGTGATGAAATTTTGCTCTCTGTATTTTACCTTGGACTAGGCCTTTTGAGTATGTGAAAGAATTTAAGCAAGCTCACAGAAGGGATGATGATATAGCAATAGTGAATGCTGGAATTCGTGTTCATCTTGAGGAAAGAGGTGACAGTAGGGTTGTGTCTGATGCATCTATTGTTTATGGTGGAGTTGCTCCACTCTCTCTTTCTGCCACAAGAACAAAAGATTTTCTCATTGGAAAGCGTTGGAACAAGGAGCTGTTGCAGGGTGCTTTGAAAGTCCTGCAACAAGATGTATTGCTCAAGGATAATGCTCCTGGTGGGATGGTGGAGTTTCGTAAATCTTTGACCCTTAGCTTTTTCTTCAAATTTTTTCTTTGGGTTTCTCATCAGATGGAAGGGGATCATTGTATTAAGGAGAGAGTACCATTATCCCATCTTTCTGCTGTACAATCATTTCACGGCCACCTGTTATCGGAACTCAAGACTATGAAATTACAAAACATGGGACAGCTGTTGGGTCTCCTGAGGTTCATTTATCAGCAAGACTTCAGGTATGTACTTAGTTGTACTGGAAATAATACTTTTATCTTTTCCGATATACAAATTATTTATTTTTTTCTCGAGCGCAGATTAACAGAATTTGATATTGAGAACCTTGGTATTTGTATGCATTATATTTTTCGTTTTTTTTTTCTTTTACCTAATTCTTTTGCTATCAAGTATGTTGTATAATGGGCTGGAAGAAGAGACTTACTGGATCATGTCTATGCAGATAAAGTTTGTTGGGTTTGTAAATGCTTGCAACAAGTTTGCAACTCTGTTGGCGTAGGTCCCTTTTTGGTTAACCATTTTTTCCAAAAGGTTTGAAAATATTTCCTTTTTTCAATTAACAAAGAAGGAGCGAAGGGAGCAAAATCGGGTCAAATAAAGTTACTGTCATATGCGTAAGGCCGAGCTTAGTCCACGGTTGTTAGCTTCAATTAAGGTCTATGTCAAAGAGCTGATTACCAAAAATTCTATGTCCCTGGAATCCTATATAATTCAAGGTTCTCATTTCATTTGAATATGAAATACAAAGATTGTTTCCATTCCTAAAGTTTCTTTTTCAACATGGTATCGGAGCAATGTGTTCTTGAGACCTCTCCTTACTTTCTCCAGAAGTAATAAATAAGGAATAAAAAAGAAAAGAGAACAACTTCTCTCTCGCTGCTATGCCTTAGGTACATCTAAAAATATTCTCCCTTGAGAACAGACTGCCGTAACCCTTCAATGCCTATCAAAAACTAGTGTCAGACTTACCATTCTTGTGAGATTCCAATTGTAAAAAGATAAACAAATTCAAGCAATTCCAGGTTCCAGGCGTGAACCACTCTCACAATAATTTATACTTGAATGTGAGCTAGTGTTACATGATGTCTGTGGTTGTTTTCTTGTTCAAGTCTACTTCTTAGTTCCTACTGTAATGAGATAACCAATGAAAAAATGTGAGGTCAACCTTCAGCCTTAAGGAATGGGCTATTATGATTTTTTTTTTTCTTCTTTATATGAGAAACACTGCTTTCATTAATAAAATATATTCACAACACAGGGAACAAGGTGTTCCCGAAAAAAAATTCCATTTAATCTACTTCTAAAACAAGAAAAAACATGACTAAGAGCAAAACAACAAACAGAATTACATGACAACAGCATTCCAATCCGAATAAATAGGATGAAAAGACCAGTCCCTGAACTCAGAGGAAGAAAATCAAAGTGCACAAGGATGAAGATCGTTGACAATGACATTCGAGATTTGGACAGGATAAATCTTCTCTACTGCCAGGCTAATATTGACTGTGATACTAAATGGCATCAAGGGTTTTTTTGCCCTGTCAATCAGTATAATTTTGTGCACAGTACATTGAGTTTTTTTTCTTGTAGAGAGTAGCATTATGATGTTTGTACTGATTTGATAATTTCTACCAGGTTACAGGAGAGGCAGAATATTCTGATGACACAACCATTGCCTCAGAATGGTTTGCATGCTGCTTTAATACTCAGCAGAAAGCCTCATGCTCGTATACTTGCAATCGATGGTTCTGGAGCAAAGTTATCACCTGGGTTTGCAGGAATGTTTTTTGCTAATGATGTTCCAGCTGATAATAAAATTGGACCAGTTGTTTACGACGAGGAACTATTTGCTTCAGAATTTGTCACTTGTGTAGGTCAGGTATGATGGTTAATAAATCTCTCTCTTTCTCTGGCCCACAATGTAATGGAATCCTTAACTTTTGAGAATGATGTGTGGTGTACAATGGACCCATAAAAAAACATCACTTGATGGTTTGCTTTGCAGTATTATAAAGATATTTCTACAATTCAGAAAGTTGACTCATCACAAGAAATGATGTGGAAAATATATTGAGCATTTATCAAATGGTATTTATGTTAACCTATTCTCCCCTTTTATGATTTTATCCATGTTTTTTTATGCAGGTTATCGGAGTGGTAGTTGCTGATACACATGAAAATGCAAAACTAGCAGCAAGGAAGGTTCTTGTTGAGTATGAAGAGCTCCCAGCCATCTTATCAATATTGGATGCCATCAATGCAAATAGTTTCCATCCTAATACAGAGAGGTGTTTTAAGAAAGGGGATGTGGATCTTTGCTTTCAATCACGTCAATGTGACAATGTCATAGAGGGGGAAGTTCGAGTGGGAGGACAGGAACACTTCTATTTGGAGCCACAAAGCAGTGTGATATGGACAATGGATGGTGGCAACGAAGTTCATATGATCTCATCCACTCAGGTATTCTATAAACCCATTGAAAGATTACTGCTTGAATCAGTTTAGATATGATCCAAGTGCCCGTATTTAGTTGTAACCTTTTTCCTTCCTTGATAAGTTTTTTTCAATGAAAAAAGAGACATCCAGTTTGCTCAAGGGCACTTCTAAAATGGGTTCGGGTCCATTAGGTACAAAGTATTGCTAAAAAACATCCTTGTATTCCCATGAATATTAATGGTCAACTAAATTAGCTACATGTTGGACATCCTCCCTCCTTGGTGATAGCAACTAATAAAACCTATGCAGTTTACATAAGTATGGGTTATCTCTTACCCTTAAATGTGCCCTGTAACATTAAGCCATGCTTGTAAGACTCTACTTTATTCTAATAAACTAAGGTATCCCCTAATGGGGCGTTGTTCACAAGCCATTGTCCAATTAAGTGGAACACTTAGGGAAGCATTTGCTTTTAAGCAGCTTGTGTAGGAAGGAGTCTGGTTTTGAGACAACCATATTTAGCCAGCTGGTCTTGTAAGCAGCTAGCTTGTGTTTATTGGCTATATAGGAAAATGAAAGGGTTAGTTACACTTTACACCCCTGTGGTTTGAGTTGTTTTTCTTCTTTGCACCCTGACCTTCAAAACTCTACTATGTCCACCATAGTGTTTGCTCTGTTTTGCAATTTCTGCCCTCTTTCAGTTTGACAGTAAAGAAAATGACATATAAGAAACAATTCGTGCACCCTTAAACATATAAGAAACCATCCTTCCCCTTAATCACATGTGGAAGCTCACAGACAGTCATGACGTTATCTATTATTTGGCAAACTGGCAAGCCCACATGCACAAAGAAGCTAACCTACCACTGATGTCCCTTTCAATTTATTGGTCAATACATTGAAGATGAATTTGTTTGGAACATATTTGGTGAAATTGCATCATATTCATTGAGGCCAATTTCACCAAAGACCCTTGGAGACCATAATGATGTTAGTGTGATTCAGCTTTTAAGTAGCATACCCTGGTGGAAGAAGCTTTTACACAGCCACCTTAACCACCTCCCAAAACCCTAAAAAATTCACTCATCCTTTCATTTGGACCAGATGCTTTGGCAGGGTTCACTCACCCTTTCCTTTTCGGCTTGGGCTTGCCTTTTGTATAGCCTTCCACTTCTTTCTAATATTTGTGCATAGACACCATAATCTCTCTCTCTCTCTCTCTCTCTCTCTCTCCTCTCTCCTCTCTCCTCCTCTCTCTCTCTCTCTCCTCCTCTCTCTCTCTCTCTCTCTCTCTCTCCGTCTCCCTTTCTTCATGTTAATTCTTGCACCTTAAATACTGGTTGTATGTATTACAAGTATTTTTGTGATTGCAGAGTCTTTTGTCCAAAAGTTTGTTAGGGACTAGCGTCAATCAAATGTCTATGATGTTTATTTTAACAGAAATGTAACGGGATTACGTCAATGTGCAGGCCCCTCAGAAGCATCAGAAATATGTTGCTCATGTTCTTGGTCTTCCAATGTCAAAAGTAGTTTGTAAAACTAAACGGATTGGTGGTGGTTTTGGTGGCAAGGAGACTAGATCAGCTTTTGTTGCTGCTGCAGCCTCTGTACCATCATATCTGTTGAATCGTCCGGTTAAAATTACATTAGACCGTGATACAGACATGATGATAACTGGGCAACGCCATAGCTTTCTTGGAAAGTACAAGGTTTACTTCTTTTGCTATAATTGGATTTTTCTGTTGGACATCAACATTTATGTCCTACTTGAATGTTTTACAATCTGATGTTGGCAGAAACTTTTTCTGTTTTTGCACTTTTTTTTCTTATTCATTATTTTGTCAGATAAAAGCTAAACTATAGAAAAGAAATTAAGAAAAGAGTTCTCATGCCATATAGTGGGACTTTGGTATCTAGTAAACAATTTGGGCCCTTCTATGGTTCCTTTACCTTGTGGTAACAGAACTTCTGTAACCTGATTTTATTCTTGTTTGCTCAAAGAGTATTTCTTTGGAGGGGTTGTGGAGTAGTATGAAAAGCTCCCTTATTTTGTTTTTTTAAAAGGAAAAAAATGGAGATGAAGATAGAGAAGGAGAAGGGCCTTACTTCCTCTTATTGGATTTTATCGTCTATGCTGTTGTTGTTTTGGTGGCTTTTAATATTTTTGCTTTGTTAAATTTACATAACATGTGATGTAAAAAAAAGGTATTGATAGAATATGTAATTTGACATAGGTTGGATTTACAAATGAGGGAAAGGTGTTGGCACTGGATCTTGAAATCTACAATAATGGTGGAAATTCACTAGATTTGTCCCTTCCTGTGCTTGAACGTGCTATGTTTCACTCAGATAATGTCTATGAGATTCCAAATGTGAGGATTGTGGGAAGGGTTTGCTTCACAAACATTCCAAGTAACACTGCTTTTCGAGGATTTGGTGGTCCTCAAGGTATGCTTATTACTGAAAATTGGATTCAAAGGATTGCTGCAGAACTCAAAAAAAGCCCCGAAGAGATAAGAGTAAGTTAATAAATCTTATCAGGTTGTAGTTCTTAAGTTGCACTTGCACCTTTACTCCATAACCATCATATTCCTTCTGATACAAGCCTGTAATATCACTTTCCTTCAGGAAATTAATTTTCAAGGTGAAGGGTCAATATTGCATTATGGTCAACAACTTCAACACTGTACACTGGGTCCCCTATGGAGTCAACTAAAGTTATCTTGTGAATTTTCAAAAGCTCGCTACGAAGTTGACCAATTTAATATTCAAAATCGGTGGAGGAAGCGTGGTATTGCCATGGTTCCAACGAAGTTTGGCATATCATTTACATTAAAGCTTATGAACCAGGTAATATTCACAAAATGTTATTTGGTTCCAGATTTAATTGATTTCTCTCTCTTTTACCTCTTAGAAAACTAGAGCTTTGACAAATACAGGATTTTATTCGGACTTAACTATCTTTTGTCTAAAACATGCTAAGAACATAGAGTTTTCAAGTACAGGATTTTTTAAGGGTTTATTCTAGTATAAGATGTATGGCCGGACATAACCCTCCCTCTTGATTTTGAGTTTTGCGTTACTGAAAAGGATATGAGCTTTCTGTCATAGGCATCCTACTTAAAATGTCTTCCTATGATGTCAGTATTTTGTCTTTTTCAAGTATATCAACTGGCTATAGCCTATAGGATGCTACATATATTATCCACCCTAACTCTCTCTTACCTAAAACACTGAACTCCATCCAATTTGAAACAGGAGAGTTTCCACTTGGGTGCGAAAGCCATCCAAGTTGATCTTATAGATTTGGAAGCCTCAATATTGTGACAAGCCTTTGTTAGATTTATAGTTTGGATAGTTTTACATCATGTTATCAGTGTTCGAAATTTAAGAGATGCATTTACCCCTTCCTCTCTCAGTGTGTTTATAGAAATCAAACTGCTGCTACATGAGTAAGTTAATTTGTGTTCCATTTTAACGGGCATTTCTATTTCTTATCAAAATTGATTCCGTTATTTTAATTTCTTATATACTACGTAATCATGTAATCAGAATCCTGATCAGGTATGCTAAATGTGCCTTAGGCAGGTGCTCTTGTTCATGTCTACACGGATGGAACTGTTTTAGTCACACATGGAGGTGTTGAGATGGGGCAAGGTTTGCATACAAAAGTTGCTCAGGTCGCTGCTTCTGCCTTCAATATCCCTCTCAGTTCTGTCTTTATATCAGAGACAAGTACTGACAAGGTAGCTGACAGTGTTTCATTATCTTGAAATAAAAAAGGGTCACTTTGGTATATTGCTTAGATTTTGCATATTGTTTCTACTAGTCAGATATTAGAAAGGTCTAGTTCTCTCATTCTTAGAAAGGTCAACCATCAGATATGTATTTTGAAATCACCATGGATTAAAGTGAGATGAAGTACAGTAAAATGCACGGGGGTTCATCTAAGCTAAAGCTAAAGTAAAAATATTTTGATGTATCAACATTTTAAACATGTAAGATGGGGATAATAGGGGAGAAGCCTTTCTCAAGTGATTCTTAAGCTTTGTTAGAATTAGAGAACCAACCCTAAAACCAATTGGTAATGACTGGAGAGGCCCAAGTTCTTATAATTGCTATGCAAGGCTTAAGATTCCTAATGTGGGATTCTACATTATCCAACAAGCAATTCAATAGGCCCAACACATAAGTTGGGCACAAGTCGGGCCCAAAACATGAATGGAACATGCTCCATACCATTTTAGAATTAGGGCATCCAACCCAAAACTAATTGGCAACAAACAAAGGGGTCCAATATCTATAGATTACTTTGCGAGGCTTAGATTTCCTGATGTGAGATTTTAGATTCTCCAAGAAGTTTATTGCATGAGCATGTCAGGGGTATTGCTGAAGTGTTGTGCTGCAATTATGTTGGAATAACTTTGATAGTATTAAAATTTAAGAGAATGTAACAAACAAAGTTGAGCCTATAATTATCTGTGGCTATGGCTAGATTGCTATTCAATTAATATTCGAAAGGTTTTCTGGTATGAGTAAACTGATTTAGATTCCCTTTCCATTTCTATTGCTTAATTATTTGTATATGCCTAAACATCTGATGCCCATGTTCATATTTTGTTGTCTTCATGTTTGCTGCCAAATTAGGTTCCTAATTCATCACCAACAGCAGCTTCTGCGAGTTCTGACATGTATGGAGCTGCAGTTCTGGACGCATGTGAGCAAATTAAGGCACGCATGGAGCCTATTGCTTCACAACAAAATTTCAGCTCTTTTGCTGAGGTACTCATGCTGTCATAGTTTCTGCTCACATAATACAGCATGGTATATTTTGTGATTCTTTTATTTCAAAGAAGAGTTCATGTCCTTCTTTCCCTTGAGGAGTAATGACAAAGAATTTTGGATGGTGTAGAAGTTACTTATCTGAAGTGTTCCCAAAACAAAGAAGTCACTTATAAAAAAGAGAAGAGGAAAACAGCTTTAATGTATTACAAGTAAATCAATAAATATAAAACTTTCAGGAGAATAGTAAAATAAGCATTTTCAGGTTGTTGTGATGTTGGCAATCAATTTAATGCCATGAAAGAGACTGAAAATGTTGGTTAGAAAGATTTAAATGTCCAAGGTAAATTTCTTGTTATATGAGCTTATTAATTGTTAAACCTGAAGGTGAGATCTATAGTAGTTTATCAGCCACAAACTTCAGTGAACATTCCTTCCCTTTTGGGTTATTTGCATAAGTCTTGATTAACTTTATAAAAAGGTGATTTCTGATGGCGTAGTTGATAATTGTTATTGTTATAATCTTTTATCACGTTCTACCAAGCTTTTACATGTTTAGGCACTTATATTGAATCTGAATACTGTAAACACCTTGCTCCAAATTCCAACTATATCATTCGTATAGTAAGAGGTGGATATTGAGTAATCTGATTCTCCATTTGACATCTCTGATTTCACCATTTAATTCTGGATTTTGTTTGTCTTGCTTTGGAATCAATTTTGAAGCTTTACCTAAGAGTATCATTCAAATTCTTTGTCAAACATCGAAGATTCTTGGCTAACATAGTAGTATCACACGGGAATTGAAAAAGTGAATAAGTGATAAAAGAACTGCTTTTGAAGTTTTGAATCTTATAGATAGTCTCTTGAAATTTGTTGTTCATGTGTTAGTTCCAAAAGACAGTACATGGGATCTTTTGTGCAAGCAATCTTGCACTGAGAATTTTTGATGATACGAAATTTATGTTACCTTCGTATTTCACAATTATTGTCAGCTTGCAAGTGCATGCTACGTGGCGAGGATAGATCTTTCTGCTCATGGGTTTTACATTATACCTGAAATTGACTTTGATTGGACGACTGGTAAAGGGAACCCATTCAGGTATTTCACCTATGGGGCTGCTTTTGCTGAGGTTGAAGTTGACACATTGACTGGAGATTTTCACACTAGGGTGGCAAACATATTCTTGGATCTTGGATACTCTCTCAACCCAGCAATTGATGTTGGGCAGGTGCTTTTCTCCCCTTTTCCTTATCTGTTTCATTAAAATGTCAATATCTTTTACTTATCAATAAACATCCGTGAAGAATATGGGAATTATATCCCCATCTCAGGCTACATGTAGTGAACCTCATTCTTGAGGATTCTTTGTTGTAACTTGCAACAGAATCATTTTTATAAAAAGAAAACTACATTCATTCTCAAGTTATCATTTAGTAAGCCCATTTTTTGGAATGTCTGTTGCAACAGGATTATAGGAATAACTTTCCTAGAAAGCAAGATATACTACAGAAACAGACTCAAGAATTGACGTAAGTAGGGTTAGAACTTCTAGTGGGGCCCACAATGATCCCATTTCTTGTGAGAAAATGGAGATAATTTAAGAACCTAACGGAGATTTAATTTTTATTTTTGGCCGAATGATGAAATTTCCATGCAACATGCTTGTATGAGCTGCCACTGATGTTAAGTATTAGTTAGTAAACTATTCATGATATTGCTGTTATCATCTAAACTAATGAACATGCTAACAAATTCCTGATCTAGTTTGTGAATGTCAATCTTGCTGTTATTCAGTGTTTTATAAAATTGGGGAAGGGGTGGTTGAACAAGGTGATATATTTCATTTCGATTGCAATAACTAATAATCTAGAGTAGTTGTTCCTTTTAATGTTCTTATCAATTATGCTATGCTTCTAATGCAGATCGAAGGAGCCTTTATACAAGGTTTGGGATGGGTAGCTCTAGAAGAACTTAAGTGGGGTGATTCTGCTCATAAGTGGATCTCACCAGGTTGCCTCTACACATGTGGACCTGGAAATTACAAAATTCCTTCCATAAATGATGTCCCCTTCAAATTTAGCGTTTCACTTCTGAAGGTATGCTCATTACCCTGTAAGGGCATTTATAAATTATAAATTACTTCTGAAAGTTAATTTGTCTGATCAAGTTATGGGTGCAATTCAGTATGTCTGTCTTAACATGTCATCTGACAACTTCTTTTCTACTGAAAAGCGTTAATTAAAACTAAAGGCAACTTATAATTTACCAGACTAGGTGCTTGATACAAGATGGTGTCGGGAATTTTTGTCTGTGGTGTCTGCATAAAGAAATGGTGTGGGGTTGATTAAATATATTGTGAGAAAATGGGGCTTAATGTTTTTGGTTGATTATTATTGTGTAGAAATCCTTGAACCAAATAGAAGTGCATAATTATGCAGGGCAGCAGAAAAAAATGGAAAATGAAGGAGAGAGAAAAGAGAACACATGAATTTAGGGAAATTATTTAGCTCTCTCAAAAGCTTCTATTTAGATTGGCTGATTACTTTTCTGTTTTCTGTTAGGATAGCTGCTGTTATGTTATTTGTTGTGCTCTCGATATTATGGTTCTTGTAGTTAGAGGGTGATATCTTTTGCGGACTCCCAATCCACTTTGATTGAACTTCCCAATTTTAATATATCCATTGTGTATCCTATCCCAAAATTAAAAATTAAAATTATCAAACTTGGATGGAAGCTGTTTAGGATTTCATTTATTAGAACATCAAACCTCCCTCCCCCTCCCTATCTATTTTTATTTTTTCGATGCTAAGTTATGCCATACAGTTTAAAAACAGGTTACCCAACTTTTTTCGAGGCTAAGTTATGCTGCAATTCTTTAATTTACATTTTTAATTATAGAAATTGAAATTACTTGGCTCTAATGATTGATTTCAACCTAAAGCAAGTAACAGTCTTGACCTGTTTGACGTTTTCTTTACTAATTGACAGGGACATCAAATGTGAAGGCGATCCACTCATCCAAAGCAGTTGGTGAGCCACCATTTTCTTGGCTTCGGCTGTCTTTTTCGCCATCAAAGATGCAATCATAGCTGCAAGAGCGGAAGTAGGGTCTAAGGAGTGGTTTCCACTAGATAATCCAGCGACACCTGAACGAATACGGATGGCCTTGTTTGGATGAAATTACCGCAGGAATTATTAGCTCAGACTTCCGTGCCAAGCTTAGTATTTGATTGTTAGTTTCTGTTTTCCTGTATTAGTATACACTACTGGTATATACTACAGTACAGACTAATACTATAAGGGGTCGTTTGGCACGGCGGACTGTCATGGACTGGACTAAATCCTGGGACTGTCTCGGATTAGCTCGGATTGGCTTAAGCTAGATTAAGTACCGACCTACGTTTGGTTCTGGGTCGGACTAAGAAGCTGGATTGTAAAAATAATGAAGACTTATGTTTGGTGCTGTGTCGGACTAAAAAACAAATATTTAATATATTTAAATTTAATTAAAATTTTTAATCTATAAATAAATAAAATTCTAATATTATTTTTTTTGGTCAATTCATTATTTCATTAAGGAAAGAGGCAAATAAATTCTAATATTTAATTAGTGAAGCGTTTTCTTCTTCTTTTCTCTCTCCCCTCTCTCTTTTCTTCCTCTCTCTTCACCATCCCTTTTCGTTTCTTCTCTCTTTGTTTCTGGTTTCATTATTTTCAGCTTCTCTCTTTTTGGAACTTCTACGAATTGGAACTGCATGAAATTTGACAAAAAATCATTCAATCACAAACAACCCAGAAAGAGAAAAAGGCAGAAAATTACAGAACTTGGGCAGCTCATCTTCAGGCCTTTTTCCATACCTCTGCTCCAAAATGAAATTTGTAAAATGAAAGCCAAGTGTTGCCACCCACATCCTCTAGCCACACCTGAAACCCCCATAATCAAAACTAATGTACACCGACAATTAACAGAAGAAGATTTGGGATTCCATGGACTTGGGATCGCAAGACCTGATTTTGACATGGCCCTTGCAATGGCAGATACAAATGTGCCACAATATCTTGGGGCTAAGACTCAAAATTCAAATTTCATTTAGCTGATGGCTAGAACCAAATACTTACCCAAGAAACCTCCTTTCAATCTCTACGGCGATGGCAGAGCCTGAAGCCACCCAAAATATATAGTTGTCGCTGAAAGGCAATAACCCAATAATATATTTTGGTTCACCTCCATATCTCTCTGCAACTGCAAGCGCCCTAACTCAATTGTAATGCAAAGCGAGAGACCAGAAAACTTACCTGAGTATAGCTTGGAAGAAGAGCAGGAGTCGATATTGAACGAAACGAGAGAGAGGCGTTGAAGGTTGTCGGTGTTGGAGGACTAGCGTGTTTTATTTTGCGAACTCGCTAATTTGTGAAGCAAGTTTCAGCCTCACTAAATTGGCAGAGCGAGCGATGCGTTTTTTTACTGTTAGGACTCTACAGTCTCATTTAAGTTAGTCCTCCCTCTTACCAAACATGATTTTCAAGTGCTATCTAGTTCAGTCCAGTCCAGTCCAGTCCAGTGAGGCCTACCAAACATACCCTAACAGACTGTATAGTCTTTCTCATGTTTCTTCTAACCAACCATTACAGGATATGCATGTAATAATTGTAAATCAGAAGTATTATGATGATTAATGATTATAATAAAAAGCAATAATTGTAAATAGTTTTGGATTATGGTGACATTATTTGGTATCAGGAAACCTTCAGTTTACTATCCTTCTCTCATTGTTATTATTATCATCACCAAGGTATTAAATATCGGTTGTATCGGAAATATCGGTAGGCCAAAAACACGGAAATTTCGATGGAAATATCGGGATATTATCGATATCGATAAAAATTGAATAAAAACCACGGAAATTGTAAGAAAACTTGGAAATTTTTATTGAAACTTTGTAGGATGTTTATTTAGGCAATTATCTATTAGTTATCATAAAAAGTTGGAAGGAAATGCATTACATGATGGATTTAACTGATTTAAGTTGATTATATAGCGAGCTGACAAACACTGTGAGTGTAGAAAATATATAGTAATTAATGAAAAAAAGATTAAACACACCATAATCATTTATATATAATGAATTACTACAATATTTTACACTTATACATTGCATGGTAAAATACATGAGTGACTTAGTACCACATAGAATGGTCAAAAGAATTTAAAACAATTTGTTTTTTGCAAAAGAAATTCACAACAAAACCATGTATATATATAAATATTTTAGCATATTTCACAAAAACATAAGTGATATGGTGGTTAAGGTGTTGAATGAGTAAAATGGGAGGGGTTCACAGAGGCAAGGTTCGAAATCCCTCCATGCGCGCACAAGGTTAGTATTGTAAATATACGGGTGCCAGGGGGCGCAGCCTACTAGGAGGAAAACTGGAATATCCAAAACAAAAGGTGAATTATTACAATATAGCCTAAATCAAAGGGCTATTACTGTAAATTCCCAAGTCTTTACACCTTCACACAAAACCCTAAAAATTGTTCTCTGATATAAAAGCGAAGCAGGCACAAACGCCTCAGTCCTCTGCTTAGGGTTTTCATAGCTGACAAAAGCGCCCCAAGAGCCTCCTCGAAAACCTAGCACCCAATCTCGTCACTTCGCAGCCATGGTAAGCAACTCTGAAATCCAACCTATGCTCTTTCATGTAGTATGTCTCAGATTGATCTGTCTGTGTGTACCCAATTCATTTTCCAAGTCTTTTTGAGTCAATATATTGCGAGAATATCTCGATATTATTGATAATATCGAGATATTCCAGCGGTTTTCTTGTTCAAGCTGTGCGATAATGTCGAGCTCGATATTTCGCCGAAATTTTCGGCGAAATTATCGGCATTTGGACGAAATCAGTTTGGTAAGCTCCCAGTTTATCGCCACTTGAAAATAACGAAATTATCGCCGATATTTCGGCGATAATTTCGATATTTAAGACACTGATCATCACCATCTCTTTAATAGACTTGGTCTCTTTCATTCTCTATTTTTTAAGGAGTCAATATTTTAATTTTATTTTTCGGAGAATGAGGAGGAGACAGTATTAAGTATCAAGTCGGTGATTGACGTAACATAATTTGGAATGCATGAATTTTTCAAATTAGTCGACAGTGAGGAAATGAGAAATTCTGTCTTTTTGGATCTTTAGAGTGAATGTAATGAAAAGTCTTTTCATCTTGTGTAAAGTTTTTGTTAAGGTTAGTCGTTCACGTGGTTTTTAATTGTTTGATCAGATCGATTTATATGCATTAACAGTTATAAATTACCCATGTGTGCATACACTTTACATGCATAACGGTTCTCATGTACGTATAGACGATTGGCCGTAGCATATCTTTCATCACAGAACACATAACTTGCTTCTTCCACATTTCTCTTTGCATTCCATTATCCATATCACAACCAAGCAAGAGACAGCTGTGGTGATGAACAAGTCCCAGATGCAGTGCAGGCTGCAACTGCGGGGTAATTTAAAACAATAGTCATAAGCGAGTAATAAACCGAGTTGTCATATCATGCATGAGATTTCCTAACGAACATGGCATGACAAAACATTTGCAGTTGAATTTATATTTTAATTATTTCTTTAATATATAACCAATACATGACCTTATCTTCTTCACCAACAAAAACAAAAACTTCCTTATCTTGATGTATTGCCAATTTATTTCATTCTTTGTGAATTTGGCACGATGGTTCTACAGAAAAAATAATTATTCAGTTTGTGAAGACTTATAATGTGTGTGTAAAACAACGATTTACAAGCCTTTTTAGTTTATTTCTTTTCTCTGAGAAACTTTTGAGTAATTTCCCACTTTTATTTTCATTTTTGTTCTCTCTTTAACTAATTCTTGTAGCTCCCTATATAGGAGAGGGCCCCAATTGTAGTAATTTTTCTTTTGTCATTCGAAAAACAAAAATTTGTTTTCGTTTGAATCCAAAAATCATGCTTTTGCCTTCATCCCTATGAAGAGTGTTTTTGAAACAGTCCATTGCATAGAAATTATTTTAATGTCTTTTCCTCATATTGCATATATTGCCTTCTAGATGCAAATGCAAAACCATGTTTACTCAATCCATAAACTTTTGGGAAAAAAAATTCCATAAACTTGAATAAAGAAACAACAAATTTAGTTTTATAATTTGGAAAACACATAGCTTCGATAGCGTGCCAAAGATGCAAGCTTGCCGACAAGGTCTAGCACAGTGAAATAGGGCCTTGAATTATAGACGAGTGGTCTCAAATTCGATCCCCATGACATATTTGTAGTGGTCTCAAATTTTGGGAAGGCTTAAGTAGAATATTTGTATCGGATTTTAGCTCCATAAAAATGCTTGGACTCGGCCTTTTGTAGATTATATAGGATTTTAGGTTGGAAAGTTTCATGAGTAATGTGTTTATACATTATGGACTCAAGAAAGCTTTTTTTAATAGTTTAGTACAAATCCTTACAAATTAGTACTTTTTTCTAATAATGCATTTCATATTATGCCATTGTAACATGATTAATTTGCTAAGACCTCCCTGTAGAAAAACACAAGTCATATTAAAAAAGAAGAAAAAAAAAAAAAAAAAGAGGGAAGCAAATTGACTTTATACATCTGTGACAGGGAAAGCTGAACCTAATCACTCGGTTATTTCTACACAAACCATTAAACAATACAGGAAAACGTTAAACTGAAACTTTATTGGCAATTTGCTGGGAAGCCTTCAACATATTAGTGCTGGCTGGAAAATTCTGGTAAGAAACTATGCAGGCATTTGTTATTTTTTGCCAGTGAGCTTATTGGCTGTTAGACTTTAGTGACAATGATTTGCTAGAAAATATGCAGTGCAGGTATGTACAAGTAAATTGCAAGACTACTTCAGAATCAGATTGCTGATGAAATTGATTTATATTTAATTCCAACGAACGTTGATACGTTCTAAATTCAGTCGGAAGGTTCCTAAAATGAACCTAATCTCAACTACTTCCTCATACAAATTCAGAATTATATATATATTCACGATTTATTTGTCAAACAGTGTGATTGTTTTAGTATGAATAAGTTTCCCAGTACTCTTAACTCGTTTTGCATTATTTGGTCTAGACCGTTTCAGGTGCATATGCATGAAGACTATTGTGCAAGGCAAGAAGGAGAGTGGGCTACCATTATCCAAATTGTTTAATATTGGACAAAGAAATGAGAAAATCTGCAGGATTTTGTGTTATTGGTTTGTTAGAGGTTGGAAAACTTCAAACAACATTAAACAAATGCTTCTGTATTTGAAGGGATCACTATATAAGCTGCGTAGTTCTCCTCAGTTATCATTCACAAATAACTCTTCGATCTCAGTGATTAAGAGTTTGCTCAAAATGGCCAATCTTTGGCCAAGCCTGGTTTTTTGCCCTGGCTATATGCTTCATAGCCACCAATGGTAGCAGCTAGTGATGACAACCCTTACGCTTATTCATCTCCTCCACCACCAGATTACTACAAGTCATCCCCGCCATGGTATCACCACCACGAAACTCCACCGTATTACTACAAATCACCACCACCACCTTCACCATCACCTCCTCCTCCTTATGTTTACAAATCACCACCACCCCCATCTCCATCACCACCCCCCCTTACATTTATAAGTCCCCTCCTCCACCATCTCCATCACCTCCCTCCTTACGTCTACAAGTCACCGCCACCTCCTTCTCCATCACCACCCCCTCCTTACATTATAAGTCCCCCCCTCCACCATCTCCATCACCTCCCCCTCCTTATGTCTACAAGTCACACACCGCCACCTCCTTCTCCATCACCACCCCCTCCTTACATTTATAAATCACCACCACCACCCTCACCATCACCTCCACCACCATACATTTACAAGTCACCACCACCCCCATCTCCATCACCTCCCCCTCCTTATGTCTACAAGTCACCACCACCACCTTCTCCATCCCCACCTCCTCCTTACATTTATAAGTCACCACCACCACCCTCACCATCTCCTCCGCCACCATATATTTACAAGTCACCACCTCCTCCATCTCCATCACCCCCACCTCCCTATGTTTAGCAATAACCTACCCACCCCCCCATCTCCATCACCTCCCCCTCCTTATGGTCTACAAGTCACCACCACCACCTTCTCCATCCCCACCTCCTCCTTACATTTATAAGTCTCCACCACCACCTTCACCATCACCACCCCCTCCACCATATGTTTACAAGTCACCACCACCTCCTGCTCATCACCTCCCCCTCCTTATATTACAAGTCACCACCTCCTCCTTCTCCATCCCCACCCTCCACCTTACATTTATAAATCACCACCACCCTCCCTCACCATCACCTCCTCCACCATATGTGTACAAGTCACCTCCTCCTCCAGTCACCATCACCTCCTCCACCTTACATCTACAAGTCACCACACCACCATCTCCATCACCTCCTCCTTCCTTATTATATAAATCACACCACCACCTTCTCCCATCACCCCCCCTCCCATATGTTACAAGTCCCCCCCACCTCCATCTCCATCACCACCTCTCCATACGTTTACAAGTCACCACCACCCCCATCTCCATCACCACCACCACCATCTCCACCACCCCCACCTCCATATGTTACAAGTCACCACCACCTCCATCCCCATCCCCACTCCTCCTTCTGTCAACAAGTCACCGCCTCCCACCATCTCCTTCACCTCCTACACCATAATTATTACACGTCACCTCCACCACCCACTCATTACTAAACAAATTGAATTTCTCTTCTCTTCATGTAAGGGTGTGACCTAATTAGAAGTTTATGCATACATTCTCTTAACTCGTATTCCTACAAATCCTGTTTATTGAACTTTTAACTGTTCTTCATTTTTTTAATTGTCAATGTTGTTTCGCATTGCAGGTTATAGATTGGTAAAACAAACAATTGCTGCAAGAGAGAGTTTTATCCTGGTGACTTCGATGCATCTGATCAATCTAAAATGCGCCCTGAAACTGCGCTTGAGAATAAGAGGCTTAGCAAGGACGTTGTCTTTGCAGCTTTCATGCAACTTATGGTTTAATTATTTAATTTTGCTGTCATACACGAGATAGGTTACTTGTGATTTCTTTACGTGGGCCATTTTGGTACATACGTTGAAATTTGTTGTATCAATTGAATAAACATCTGTTCATTCTGTATAATGTATTAAAGCCTTGAATATTCGGAAATTAATAAATTGGAGCGCCTATAATTACTTAAAGGCCTCTCTCTCTCCTCTCTACTCCTCTCTCTCTCTCCTCTCTCTCTCTCCTCTCTCTCTGATTCAAAGAGAAAACAAGCTTTTTACTGGCCTTGAATCAAAGCTTCTCTGCCATGATATCCGAATAATTTAGTATGCCACCACTTGACCTTGATGAATACTCTGTTACCATATCTGAATGGGTTTGCTGTGGTGTGAGAGTGTATTAAGATGTACCAAGGGTATTTTTGGTAGTTCAATAGGGTGTGCTTGGTTAATTTTACATTTTGATTTAAATATTATGATTTTGGATCATAGGGTGTACTCAGTTAATTTTAGAGTTCCGTTAACAACTTGTCCCAATTACACTAATAGGGCATGTAAATATATGTCAACCGGTCAGTTCTTCTTTTTTGGGTCTGAATCAAACAGTTGCTTAATGTAATTATCTCAAGTAATATTTATTTTAGTGTAATGTAAATCACAACACCACGTTTGGAAGAAGTATTTTTTGAATTAGTTCATAGGACAAACCCTTCTTTATGACACTTGATGAAAGATTGCGATCAGGCATACTTGGGGTCATCACGAGACCATTGGGTAAAAATTGGGGGTCATCAATAGACTGGAGGATCCAAACATTAAATAATTGGGATCATTAGAATCCCATAGTTAAAAAACGGAAAAACATATGGTTTAGGTGACAGAGGGGATCACTACTCTACATTGAAATGATTTGTAAAAATTAAATTTGAGATTGCAGCCAAGAACCAAAACAAATCTAACCACTAAATCACACACATATATATCCAAGCATATCTGGGTAAATACAAAGATCCAAAATAGGCACAAATAACCTCCCCACTAAAATCTCAACTCCAGAAGATGAGGAAAGGGATGAAGGAAGAGGGAGGGAATGAGAGAGAGAGGGAGAGCCACTACTACAAAAAACACTTTGCGTGACGAAATAAGTTTGTTGCGCAAAGTACAATTTCATCGCGCAAACCCTGCACGACAAAATTTTGGTCGCACAAGATCCGTCACGCAAAGCTTGTGAAGAAAGGGTTTGCGTGACGAAACCTAATATTCGTCGTGCAGAGATACTTTGCTCAACGAACTTTAACGTCGCACAAATATACTTTGCACGACGAATCCTAATGTCGAGCAAAAATACTTTGCGCGACGAATACTAACGTCACGCAAATATTTGTGCAACAAAATATTGAAAATATTTTAATTTTTCTGTTTTAAATGTTTTTTTAATTAAAATAAACTAATTTAATAGTTTGCATGACGAAATATTTTGTCGCACAAAGTTTTCGAATTTTTACATTTTAAATATAATTTAATAGTATGATTTTATTTTTTTTAAATTACTTTAATTTAAATTGACATCTGAAAAATAAAATTACATATGAAAAATAGTGGTCAAATTATCCAATATATAATACTCAAAATGTACACATAAATTAACAAAATACAATAATAAAATCATAATACAAGCCTATTGTGGTGGTAGTGGCGGAGGATATGTTTCGATAGCGTCCTAATCCTCAACTGTAGCCGTCAAAGTCTCGACGATTCCCTACAAAAAGAAAAAAAACAAATATGGTCAAATAACAAAAAAATAACATAAAATAATAACAAAAAATTGGCATAATCTCCCCAAAAATTGTTATACCCCAAATCCAACCCAAACTCCAATCCTCACCCTATACTCAACCCCAAACCCAGCACAAACTCAAAACTAACTCCAAAAACACATATTAATGAAAAAAAATTTAAAATTTCGAGAGAATATACCTTTTGGCAAGATTTTGAGTGAGTGAGAATGAGAGAGAGAAGTGAGTGTGAGAGAATCAGAGAAGATAGTGAGAGAGATGAGAGAGTGAGTGAGAGTGAGAGATAGTGAAGAGAGAGATGAGAGTTTAAGTGAGAGGAGTGAGTGTGAGAGAAAGGGTCAGATTTGGGGAGAGGGAAAGAGAGAGAAGAGATAAGAGTAGAGAAAGACATTGAGAAAATGGTGGAGGAGTTATTTTGGATTTAAAAACTGTATCATTTTGCGCAATGAAATATTATATTGGTCGCGCAAAGTCTTTTAAAAAAAAAAAAAAAATTCCCATTTTTTGTGCCCGCCCAAAGTTTTAGACTTTTGCGCGATGAAATATTGGTCGTGCAAAGTTTTGCGCAACCAAAAAATTCCCGCATCCCATCGTCCCATTTTGGTGCCCGCCCAAATTTTTAGAGTATACTTTGCGTGACGAAATATAATATTGGTCACGTAAAGTCTTTAATTTTTTTTTTTAATTCCCATTTTTTGCGCGACGAATTGTTGAACTTGCAAAGTTTTGCATGACCAAAAAATTCCCGTGTCCCATTTTTGTTACCTGCCCAAATTTTTAGGGTTTTGAGAGATGAATTGTTGGTTGCGCAAACTTTTGAGAGAAAAAAAATTGGTTTGGAGCGCAATATTTATAAAAATAATTGTTATGAATAATAAAAAATAAAATAATTTTATTTTACAATTGAAATAATAAAAAAAAGAAATAATTTAGTTTAACAAATAAAATATAAAAAAATAAATAAGGGTTAGGCGACGAATGTTGATATTCGTTGAGCAAAGTTTTCAAAAAATTATAAAAATTTATGAAAATAACTATATCTTAAAATTTATAATGTATAATTAAATAAAAAAATTAATTGGTTTGCCCGACGCATGTTTACATTATGACGTCGTGCTATTGGTTTTCGCACAATGACCACATTATTATATTTTTTATATATAAAAAAATTTATTATTGTAAAGTTTACTGAAAATGTGACTTTACTCCCTTCAAATTCAAAAATAAAAAAATTACATAAAACCCACAATAATATATATTTCTAACAAAAACTCAATCCTAACTACAATAAAATTTAAAGCTACTATAAATATATACTATTCAATTTCTTAAGTGTTATACGTACAAAATAAATAAATTTAAAGCTACTTTATATATATATATATATATAGATATATATATATATATATATATATATATATATATAGACACACCACCATTCAACGATCCAACCTTCAAACTTGTTTATATATACTTTGAGATCGTATACCCCAAAAATCGCAAAAAAAAAACATTCAGAGATTCAGTAACGAAACAAAACTTTTCGATGGTTATAAATGAAAAATCACGATTTAACGGTTATTTTAAGTCTGATTTTGATGATTTTTTACAGCTACACTCCTTGACCCTATAGAATACAACGATTGAATTTGATCTTCAATTTCAAATATTTACTCTAGTGGATACCACAAAATCTTATGTTATATTTAATAAAAGTATAAATAAACTCTTAATTGTTAGTGAATATATTGTTTTGATGGCATACGCATTCTATAAAACTAGTTTCAACGATCTAACCGTCAAACTTGTTTTTTTATACTTCGAGATCATATACGCCAAAAATCGAAACAAAAAATTAAACATTCAGAGATCAAGTAATGGGATAAAACATTTAGACGGTTAAAAACAAAAAATCACAATTTAACGATTATTTAAACTCTGATTTTGATGATTTTTTACAGCTACACTCCTTGACCCTATATGAATACAATGACTGAATTTGATCTTCAATTTAAAATATTTACACTAGTGGATACCACAAAATCTTACGTTATATTTAACGAAAGTATAAATAAACTCTTAATTGTTAGTGAATATATTGTTTTGATGGCATACGCATTCTTCGAAAGTATCAACAATCCAACTGTCAAACTTGTTTGTTTATACTTCGAGATCATATACGCCAAAAATCGGAAAAAACAAACACAGAGATCTAGTAACGCAACAAAACTTTTCGACGGTTATATATATTTGCACTAGTGGATACCACAAAACTTATTTTATATTTAACAAAAGTATAAATAAACTCTTAATTGTTAGTGAATATATTGTTTTGATGGCATACACATTCTACGAAACTAGTTTCAACAATCCAACCGTCAAACTTGTTTGTTTATACTTCGAGATCATATACGCCAAAAATCGAAACAAAAAAATAAACATTCAAAGACCTAGTAACGGGACAAAATTTTCGACGGTTATAAATGAAAAATCATGATTTAACAATTATTTTAACTATGATTTTGATGATTTTTTACAGCTACACTCCTTGACCCTATATGAATACAATGACTGAATTTGATCTTCAATTTAAAATATTTACACTAGTGGATACCACAAAATCTTATATTATATTTAACGAAAGTATAAATAAATTCTTAATTATTAGTGAATATATGTTTTGATGGCATACACATTCTACGAATCTAGTTTCAACGATCCAACCGTCAAACTTGTTTGTTTATACTTCGAGATCATATACGCCAAAAATTGAAAAAAATAAAAATCTAGAGATCAATTAATGGGACAAAAATTTCGACGGTTATAAACGAAAAATCACAATTTAACGGTTATTTCAACTCAGATTTTGATGATTTTTTACAGCTACACTCCTTGACCCTATATGAATACAATGAACTAATTCGATCGTCAATTGAAAATACATATTTTCTAACAAAAACCTAATCCGAACTACAATAATATTTTTCTAACAAAAATCTGATCTGAACTAAAATAATAAATTTAAAACTATTTAATAAATATATGTACCATTTAATTTCTTAAGTGGTATGCATACAAAATAAAAAACAAAATAAATGGGTTTAGACGATGGAATATTTGGACTACGTCATGCAAAAATTTTAAAAAATAATTTTTTATTTTATTTATTTTTGTAAGGACTTTGTGCGACGAATACTAACTTGTTCGCTAAAAACTTTGTGCAACGAAGTAAGTATTTCGTCACGCAAAGTCATGCAAAGATTTTTAAAAATAATTTTTTTATTATTTATTTTTGTAATGACTTTGCACGACGAATACTAACTTGGTTGCTAAAGACTTTGTGCTACGAAGTTAAGTGCTTCGTCGCGCAAAGTCATGCAAAGATTTTTAAAATAATTATTTTTTAATTATTTTTTTTCTAAAGACTTTGCACGCGCGACGAATCACACTTCGTCGCTAAAGACTTTGTGCAATGAAGTTTAGTGTTTCGTCATGCAAAGATTTTAAAAAATATTATTTATTTTATTTATTTTTGTAAAAACTTTGTGCGACAAATACACAACGAAGTTTATTTTTGTTGTGACAATGTGTATTTCGTCGCGCAAAGTTACTTTGCGCAACGATGTTTTGTCGTCACGCAAAGTGACTTTGTGCGACGATGTGTGTTTCGTTGTGCAAAATTTAATCGCGTAAGACTTTGAGTGACGAAGTTTTTACTTTCATCGCTCAAAATGACTTTGAGCGGCGAATTTTATTTCGTTGTGCAAAAGTTGGTCGCCCAATGATTTTCTTTTTACTAGTGAGAGGAGGAGGATGAGTGGCCTCCTCTCCCATCCTGAAACACAATGCCTCTTAGAAAGAGATGATTGAGAGAAATGTTTTAGGGTTTATATTATTCTACTATCCTCTTTATTCGGTTCATTTTGAACATGACTTTACATCTCAACCATGATAATTTTTTGAACAAGAAAATTTTGCAATTTCCAAGCATGGATATTCATATGCATGGCCCATTGGATTGACTACAACTAATTATTATTATTTTTTGATACACTACAAAAAAAAAAAATGGCAACAATCACTATTATTTGGTGACATTTACTAAGGTGACTAAAGGCTTTGGGGCTCGTTTGGTACATCGTATTAGACTTTGGATAGGAGTAAATAGTCTATGTCAGGTGTTTGGTGTCAACTTGTATTATTTAATTACCCGACTATTTTATACGGATTGGGCTTTTAATACTCTCCTTACCTGACTAACTAATACAACCCACAGACCCCAGATTAGATAATACACACTTAATTATACGGCTAGGGAAAAAAAACACGGGTTCTACAAAAAAAGTCAGACACTCTTTTCATCTTCTTCTCCCTAGGATTCTTCTTTGCTATCTTCTCCACATGTTATTTTCTTCACTCTTCTCCAGGTATCCATCTCTCACTCTCTCTCTTTTTCATACTCTCTCAATATGCTTCTTCTTACTTCTTCTCTATTCTTTATATATTTCAAATTTTTTAGGAAATTAGGTTATTAATTTTTCTTTTTTGACATTTTTTTAATCGAATGTTTTCTTTGTATGTGATATATTGATTCGACGTTGTGGGAATATTTAGATTGTTGGTATTAAACAGAGTAGTGCTAGTTTTCGTCCAAAAACAAACAACTGTGCTAGTGTTGGTAGTTTAGTTGAATACATACATACCTGACGATTAGGAGAGCAAAATTACAAAATTAAAATTGTATGAACCTGAATTCTAGGAACCATTTTTTTTTTTTTCTAGGCGACCATGGGCCCTTTCTAATGTTTTCCTCTTGAACCCTTTTGATGTTTTCCTCTTGAACCATTTTCTGGATTGATAAATTTTCTCTTTTCCTTTTCTTTTTACGATTCCCAAGCTTGTGGCCTTGGCTCTTTTGATTGCAATGCTTTTGTTCTGCTGCTACTTTCTCCTTCTTCTTGTTGTACATGGAAACTTTGATGTCCAGTACAGACATATGCAGATCAATATTCATAATACAATTCTAATATAGTTAAACCACATATATTTTTGTATATGCAAGTAGGATGATATTTTGTAGTCTTCTGTCATGTCTCAATTTCCATTAAAATTATCAAAGATTTTTTTTTTTTATATTTTTAAAATAGTCTGATCTGATGTTATCCGGAATATCACCAAACACAGTATAACTTAGTCAGATTATTTATCCGGAACAGCACCAAACGCCTTATAATATTATGGATAAATAGTCAGTACTCTCCGGAACAGATTAGTACTATCCGACGGAAATTAGTCAGTACAGTCCGACATACCAAACGAGCCCTTAGTCTCCAAAAAGGCCCCTTTAGTCACCCCAGCCAATATCACCAAATGTCACCAAATAATGGTGATTGTTGTTACTTTTTTTTTTTTTTTTTGGGTGATAAAAAGCGACAGAAATTTATTACATCAAACGGACAAAAGGAATACATTGAAATCATATGTAAAAATTAAATTTGACATTGCAAGATTTTGTAGTTGATGGCGCAATGTGTAATTTGGGTCATACAAGGGGTTTAAAAGTACAATTAACACTTACTGACAAGCTATCTACTTATCTGTCCTTTCAACTAAAGAATTACGTACTCTTACTCTACGGAGAGATTAAATCACCCCCTAAATGTATTTGTCTCTCGACTGACTTGTCAAGCAAGTGGTGGCTCTGAAAGATACTTGTAGATAAGTTAAATACATATTCAAGTTTTACGCATGTCTTTGTTTGTAGGTGAGGAATAAAATGAAACCAAAGGAAAAAAGGGAGTTCAAAAACTTATACAGCTATAGACTTTGATTTTATTTGAGAGTTCACCGCCTAAGTTGACTTGCATTGTCGTGTATGGGATTGGGATGCTTATCCCTTAAAAGAAAAAAAAAAAGAAAAAAAATATATATACATCAACATATTTATATCAATAGAATAATATTTTCCATATAGTCAGTATACGTAATACAAACATTTATTGTTTTACAGCTATGTGCAGAGAAGAAAATGAAATCGTTTTCGTACTCATTATTGGACTAGTCAAACCAAAAATCCAAGACTTTGAGCTCATGATAGTCTGTCTATTACATCCCCAGTTACATTCTGCATTAGATAATGCTTGCGCATTCATAAAAATGTAGTATATAATTTCTAACTGAGGCGGGTACGTGAGGTAGTATGTGCTTGGTCTAAAATTAAACTAAAAAAATGTCTCGGACTGAGGCGGGTACGTGCCCTCTTCGGACTTCATATAAGATAATTAATAATCACTTGAGTTACAAATCATTGATATGTAAGACATTCTTTTACCGAAAAACAAAGAGGCAGGCGACTTTAATGCGACTCTTTACACATCAATCTTTAATTAGGTGTAGTAATTAGGCTTTTTCGATGTAAGACAAGGAACCAAGCAATAATTCAAATCATATTTTCAACTTTACAAACATATGAAGTCTGAAAGTTTGAAAGTACAACTTATCTAGGGTCTCTTTAATATTCTTGTCTGTTAAGTATTGTACACGCGGCAGCAAAATGCCTAGAGCATGCACAAATTAAGGACAAGATTGTAATATATTTTAGCTCGGAGGATTCAAATTGCTATGAGAACATTAATTAAATCTGTTACAAAATGGTCACTTTTATTTAATTATTTAAAACATTGATTGTTTTACAATAGTACAAGTAAAAAAATCTTCCTCAAACCTTCAATAATCATCTTTATCTTTTTTATACAAGCGAATAGTCTAAATCACTTTAAATTAATCTAATTTATGTGGGTAATGAGGTCCAACTTGAGTGTAAGAGAGCGGACTCACTACCCTAGCTAACTGGATGGGTAATAGATAAGCACTCTTTTGCATTTAACGTCCCTTTCAATTGGAGGTTTTTCTCAAATAATATTAGCTAAATGTGTTAGATGTTTTACTAGTTTCGAATTTGACTATCTTTTGCAATGATGATCCTTTCATGGGATTTCAGAAATACACGATTCAGATTGTCAACCTAAAATGCGAAGTGGACTCTATAAAGTGTCACCCAAAATAGAATCTCATGGATTTTCATGTAGATCCAAAGTGTCTATGATGTTTGATGAAGTGATACATTATCGCACTTTAACTTTTCCACGAAGAAACACATAATTTTATTGATCCAAAAGGCTTATGTAATAGCATAACTACATAAAAACAAGTGCGTATATGAAATACTCTTTGATTTCATTTCAATAAAAGGGGAAGGAAAAAAAACTAATTAATTCAGTGAGTTCTTACGACAGAATACACGAAGGGTTCTGTCGGACCTTTATTATTCACAAACACACTTGTCTGCAAACAGAACAAAGCTAGAAAAAGAAGTGATACCGCTGGAACATCGAAACGAAGAACTTATTCAGACTGGTTCAAGTCGCTAAAAAGCCATAAAGCTTAGTATGGAGGTGGAGGTGATTTGTAATGATATTGGGGAGGTGGGGGTGACTTCACTGGAGGAGGAGGAGAGTTGTAGTGGTATGGAGGGGGAGGTGATGGGGATGGTGGTGGTGGTGACTTGTAGTGGTAAGGAGGTGGAGGGGAATGTGATGGTGGAGGTGGTGATTTGTAGTGGTAAGGTGGAGGAGAGTATGATGGTGGAGGTGGTGACTTGTATTGGTAAGGAGGTGGAGGAGAATATGATGGTGGAGGTGGTGACTTGTGGACATAAGGAGGAGATTTCTGGACGTAAGGAGGAGGTGGTGATTTAGAAGGGGGAGGTGGTGACTTGTAAGCATATGGTGGAGGTGGTGAGTGAGTGGGTGGTGGTGGAGATTTGTGCACATAAGGAGGAGGCGGCGAATGAGAAGGCGGTGGTGGAGACTTGTTATAAGGGTGGAGGGGGTGATGGTGATGGAGGTGGGGATGTTTTACATACTTTGGTGGTGGGGGGGACTTGTAATGGGGTGGAGGGGTCTCCAAGTGCTTTGGTGGTGGAGGTGGTGAAGAATAAGTATAAGGCGTAGTGGCAAGCGCACTTGTGGCCAAGAGGCACAATGCCAAGGCATAAAACATTGTAGGGCAATGCCTCAGCTGTCCTGAGGTTCTCATTTCTGCCAGAAATTATAGTTCTCAGAACTTGTTTTGTGAGTGAGGTGGTTGGAAATGGTGAGAAAGCTATCCCTTTTATAGCAGTCTTTGACATCATCTTTGAATAAGACATGTTTGCGTATTCAGCATAATTGGCTGGATTGATGCTTTAAGTTTTCTACCAAATGTGACTTTTAGGTTTTGAAATGCCAATCAGTCCAACTCGCATGCTTCAACCAGTGATTTTGGGTTCCCAAAAAGATTTTTCAACTTTGATCTTTCATGAAGGCCATGGACAAGTCAAATCGTGTGGTAGGTAAGTGTTGTACGGCTGGAGAGTGAAAATAAAAAGGGTTGGTCTTTTCTCCAGCAATTTGTGAAATAATAATAAATATATATGGTAAAAAAGGCAAAGTTCGAACGCGCATGCATGTAAGTTGTAACTGAACAGTTTGACCCATTATGAAAAATACTTTGCTGGATAATCAAAAGTGCTTAGCTAATTAAAAGGTGTAAAGCTTTTCATCCATTAACACTAGAGTTTTGCTTCATAAAAATAAAACATGCCTTTTTGGTCATTGGGTTTTACACAGAAATTTAATTTGGTCATTAAGAAAAAAATTTAGCCAAATTGATTACTGTGTTTCCAAAAGTTTATAATTTATAGACATTTCGTTATCTATCGTTAACTTCCATTAAGTGCAGTTTTTATTTTCCAGGAAGCACATTCAAGTCTTCTTCCTCTAACTCACTATAACTCAACCGGTTAGATTATTGTGCTATAAGAGTTTTAAAATGGGGGGAAATCTTGGGTTGAAATCAAAATGAAGAGGTATAAGGTCACGAATTGGGTATTATATTGAAGCCTGAATCGATTGAGTGAGAACCGTATTGTGATTGTACTTCAGTTGACAAGGAGAAACAATCAAGGTGATAGAGCACTAAAATATTGGTAAGTTGTTGATTTCATTTAAAGGAAGAAGACTGAAGGTGATTCCATTAAAAATAAAAATAAAAATTGCATTTAATGAAAGATAACGGAATGTCTATAAATTGTAAACTTTGGGAAACACAGTGATCAATTTGGCAAAAAAAATTTCTTAGTGACCAAATTGAATTTTCATGTAAAACCCAGTGACCAAAAAAGTATTTAACCCAAATATATAAACACACATTGTACTTTGCCAATTGAATTTTTGGATTTGAATTGCCGAACTCAATTAAGGGCCCTTAATGTTTTGCATTAGTTCATTAGTCCTTATATTACTATTACTAGAATGCTTTGTATGTGAGACAATTATTGCTCGAGAAGTAGATAATAAGAAATAGAGACAAAAAATAGTGGGAGAAACATATGAATAAGTTTAGTTTGTTTTATTTTATTTTATTTTAGAATAACTGTTAATAGCTATTTTACCGTCGCTATATAATCTTTTTCTTTATTCAATGTAATGTAAATAGGAGCATAGTTGGCATTTTGTCAAAAGTGATCGACTCTTAAATAATAGCATAGATTACTACATGACTTAAAAAAACTATAAAGAAGAGATCGAGTTGCACCAAAGAATTAAAAAGAGAAAATTCTTTTCCCAACCTAGAGTAATAGGGTTTAAAGATACAGTTTAGTGTATGACTAAGGAACTTTTGGCTGGTTTCACCTCATCCATATTCATGAGAGCTAGAAAAATAAATCTTTTAAAAATGTGTTACTTCTATTTCAAATTAAGATTGAGAACCTGAAAAGCAATTGTGCCATTCGAATTCTCTAGTAATAAAACCAACCTAAGTTTTTCTCCCCAAAAAATAAAACCCAGCCTTGTGATTTGGCTTTCATTGGAATCTTTGGTGACAATGAAGTAGCAATGCGCTAGTGGTTTCGTTGCTGAATTTAGAGACAAACGAGGTGGTGGCTTAGTGGTTTAGCGACTTTTACTCACTTCTTGTGTGTTTATAGATTCTTGAGTTATAATAATGTCATCAACTCTTGTAAGTTGGGTGTTGGTTTGTAGTCTAGGTTCTACTTGTTATTTCTACTTGTGAGAGTTTCAAAGTTGTAGTTGTGTTGGTAGTTTTACGCATTGCGGTTCATGTCTGTCTTGGGCAGCCCTACAGCTTTTATGCAGAAATTTCTTTGGCATTATGTGGCTATTAATTAGTGGAGATACACCTTGTACGCTGAATGTTATCGGTACCGTGTGTTTTTATGTATCTAGATTAACCCTGCGAGCTGACTATGCTTCCATCTTTGTATTATCTATTTGTGGATATTTGTACTGACCTGCAAATTATAGTTTTTTTTCCTAATTTATAAATATAATTATCATTTTCTTAAATTAAAAAAAATTGAAAAAAGAAAGGTCAAGCTTGCATTTAATGTATGTGTCCCACTGTGTGTGTCTCATTAGACTTCGCAAGTGGTGGGTCAATATATATAATATATCTCTACTTCTAGAAAAGTTTGAAATTTAGATTGAAAGTCGCATGCATGTTTGTACGTATTCGTCGGTGAGGAGGAAAAACAAATGCAAAGAAAGAAAAACAAATCCAAAGAAAGAAAAACAAGGGAAACTTAGCTAAACGTATATATCGACTGCAGACTTTGTTTTCATTCTAACCAAAACAAAAAAGGGACTCTCGATTCCAACTAAGAGGTCACCGCCGACGTTGACATTGTCGTAGATCGATGCTCTTCTAACTCAACCTTTCGATTATCCTCAACAAATAAGAAAACACAAAAATGAGCCAAAAAGATAGGCAAAAATATTTCCCTTCTCAGTTTTAGACAACACAAAAACAACTCATTTTGTACACATCTATATACAATTTAAGGAGATTATCCTTCCCAAAGAAACAAAAATTTCAATTCCTGTTTAGTACTTTGTGATTTCACTTGTAAGGTATGTTTGCCCCTATTCTATCTGTTTATACCATAATCAACCTCATAGATTCAACATTGAGGGACTGGTACACAGGCGTAGCCTGCCAACTGCCGAAGAGGAAATACTAAAACTGTTGGTTCAGACTCCTGATGACGTCATCATGACCAAAGGTACCGAAGGGATACCCTTCTTCGATTAAATGACAGCCTGCTGAAGGGCCTTACTGAAGATCAAGCTCGCATAACCAAATCTCGAAACACATGTCATCACCATAGTGATTTGCCCAAAGTCCACATCCACTCCCTTTTGCCTATAAAATGGGAATAGTGCTAAGGTAAAAAGGTAACTAATCTTTACCCACACCCTTACGTACTCTACCAAAATTACCTCTTACCCTATATTTTGCTACCTTAAGCGCCAGAGAACCTTCAGCCGGTACTACGCTGGTGCGAAGGTCTTGACGATTGCTTCGTCTGTTCACCATATGAAATTCATCTACTTATGTTCACCATCTGAAATTCATCTACTTCTATTCGCCATCTGAAATTCATCTACTTATGTTCACCATCTGCAGATTCATCCACACCTGTACACCACCCATTTTAAGTTGAATATAATTTTGGACATCAACAGATTCGCGCCGTATATAGGAATCAAATTATGAATCTCACTTATCTACTAGTTGTGTTGGCTCCTTCACCTATTAGACCTTTTTGTCTCTTCAGCCACCCACATTCTAATATGCTGAAAGAAGCCAGCATTGACACTCAACATAACACCCCTCACGTGGAATCTTCCAAGAGAAGACCCCTTGTTGATGCTGATTTGCATGCCAAAATGGAGCGCCTACGTGCTGATGTTGTTAACATTTGGGAAAGCAACGATCAATTTCGCACCAAAATGCCAAATTGGAGCATGACGGCCTTACCCTAAAGCACAACTGGGAGGACACCCAACGACAATTGGCCCATCATAATGATGTTACTGAAGGCGTCGAGCAAACCCTTTCAAATCAATCGGATATCTCTCTTCACAGTGCTCAAGCTCAACCCTAGCCTCACAAAGTCAAAAGGCCTCTTCACCTTGAATCAACCAAATCACGCCCCCTTCAGATATCACCTATAAGGATCAACCACATGACCCCACTAAGGTTTATAAGGACTATTGGGACCGTCTTACTAAGCTTCGTCCAAAGCAAATCAAAATCCCTGTTGATCTTGATGATTCACATGTGTAACCTGGACCCCAACCAAAGCCACAACACCTTTGTGTCAAAGAACATGTGGGAGATTCTAACAACTAGTAATCTATAATCCAAAAGATTGGGAACCTTACCATTCAGAACCATTCGCTAGATTGGAAGCTTATCCTCCACCACTTCATCAGCACCCCCCGCCCTTTGGTAGAGGAGGAGCTGCCTCATGCCGACTATGAAGCTGTTATTTGAGAAGGTTCGTCGCTTAGATGCAGAGCGCCAACACACTCAACAACTAGTATGGACGGAGCCATGCCCAAGACCCTTCAG